>MU249593.1:4068385-4191797 GCA_018977245.1 Lethenteron camtschaticum | reverse complement strand
AGATGGAATTATGCGGGTACCAAAGGATGTGGAGCTGATTGAACTTGCCGATCGCTGGTACCAGTGGTGTCAACATCGGCTTCTGTGGAGGAGGTTCGTAAAGGACGCTGTTGGGCAGTTGGAGGCAGTTTCCCTCCAGCGACAGCAGAGAGCAGAGGAGCGATGCTTGCAACGTTGAGCCAAGCGCCGGACAGATAAAGCGCAGCAAGTTGGCACAGTTGGGGGCACAGCTGGTCCATCTGCCGGCCATCTCAGCCAGTCAATCCATAGCACCTGGGTCTGTTCTGTGACCTGCCAGCGAGCCTTCAACACTTCACATGGCACAATCACTGTGGTGATGTCATCACTGCTTAGTGACAAATGGTGGCTGTTGTGTATGTGTGTGATGGGGAGCGGTAGTGCAACAGCTATCTTACTGCGTTACGAACCCGTCGACCAGGGTTCGATTCCCGCTCACGGCCAACACCAGTGACAATTATTTTAACTGGTTCTGGATCTCCCCTAGGTCGCCTCACCCCCAAATTAGTACCTGGTGTGATGTGTAAACATCGCCACTGGGGAAACAAAGACGTCCGGGCGTGCTGTTGGCCACCCACCTCCTCGTGTGCCATGCTGGCTTTCATTGGTACTCGTACAGCACTTGCCCCAAAAGTCTACTAAGGCTATACGGGGGGAGGTCTTTGTCTTTGTACGTGTGTATCTCTGTGTGTGTGTATCTCCATCCTAGCGGTTAGCGCGCTGCGCTATGAACCCGGCGACACGAGTTCGATTCCCGCTCACGGCCAACACCAGTGACGATTATCTGAACCGGTCCCGGGCCTCCCCTAGGTCGACTCAGCCTCAAATGAGTGCCTGGTGCGGTGTGTAAACATTGCCACTAGGGAGACAAAGGCGATCGGGCGTGGTGCTGGCCACCCACCCACTCGTGTACCGTTCCGGCATAGGTGCTCGCTAACAGCACTTGCCCCAACAGTCTGTTAAGGCTATACGGGGGTTCTTTGTCTTTGTGTATCTCTGTGTGTGTATATCTCTGTGTGTGTATATCTCTGTGTGTGTGTGTATCTATCTCTGTGTGTGTGTATATTTCTGTGTGTGTATCTATTTGTGTGTGTGTGTATCTGTCTGTGTATGTATATGTGTGTGTGTGTATCTCTGTGTGTTTGTGTATCTCTGTGTGTTTGTATCTGTGTGAGTGTGTGTATCTCTGTGTGTGTGTCTCTATGTGTGTGTGTATCTGTGTGTATGTATCTGTGTGTGTGTGTGTGCACGTCTGTATTATTAGAGACTCTGTGGAGCAGCTATTTCTGACGCTCGCATCTGCTTGTGCCGCGCGCTATGCGTGGTATGCACAAGCTATGCGTGAGCTATGTGGGTGTGTGTGAGCTCCGTGTGTGTGGGAGCTGTGGTTGTGCCACGGTTTCGAGATGTAACTCCCTCGCCTGGGTATGGAGGAGGTGGTGGGTTCGATTCCGACCCTGACGCCTGCTGTATATTTGAAGTTTGTGTGTCTCTCAACCCGTGGTCGCGTGGATTTTTCTCCAGGTCCTCCCGTTTTTCCCGTCACATTTATTTGTGGCCAGGTGGCTTCTGAAAAGTAGCTGTACAGCTCAGAGGACCATTCCTGGAAGAAAAAATGTGTTTAGTTTATAGTTTAGTTTGTATGTCCTATGCACGTGTTGTGCATATGTGTGTATGTATATTTGCATGTATCTGCGTGTATCTGTGTGTATCTGTGTGTATCTGTGTGTGCGCGGGCATGGTGCTGCTCCCCCCCCCCGCCTCTTGTGCCGTGCCGGCATTTGTCGGTGCTACCCGCTAATAGCACTTGCCCAAAACCGCCTGTTAGGGCTACACGGGGGATCTTTGTCTTTGTACGTGTGTGCACACCCACAGTGTGAATGTGGCATCAACATGGCCAGGGCCTCCTCCCACGCGGGGCGCCCGCGTCTCCAGTAGCAGTGGCTCGCAGCGAGCGGCTCGCAAATCGGAAGGATTCAAGCGGGGGGGGGGGGGTGACTTGCACCAGCAGCAATTTTCCTACGGATAGACCCGCCCCTGTCATAGGAATGTTGAATTTCCACCACAGGCTCGGGGCCGCAGACGGGAGATGAGTACAAATGCCTCCACGCTCACTCTTGACTTTGAATAACAGCGAATGATGTGATGCCCATGTGAGGTGAGTGGGTTATCCAATCATCCAGGATTACTCCGGCATGACGAAAGCTTTCCCATGTTGAGCTGGCACCGGTGTCTGTTCTGGCCCGCGGACATTTAGCGACGTCGCGTACGTCCCGCTGTGTTCACCGTGGGGAGTAGAGAGCCAGTGCTTATGCCGGTCATCTCAGTCTGTTAACCCATGACACCTGGGTCTGTACCGTGGCCTGCCAGCAGGCGTTGCTGACTTGACCTGACGGCCTTCAAGTGCACCTAGCCTGGCACGTGCGCGTGGGTGCGTTTGTGGGTGTGCACCTGTGTGCACCGGGGAGCAGTAGCTCTTGTGCTGCTCTACGGACCCCGGAAAACTCGAGTTCGATTCCCGCTCGTGGCCAACACCAGTGACGATTATCTGAACCACTGATGGGCGTACCCTAGGTCGACTCGGCCTCAAATGAGTACCTGGTTGCGATACGTAAACATCGCCATTGAGGAGATATAAAAGTGGCCTTTGCGTGGTGCTGGCCACCGCACTCTCTTGTGTGCCGTGCTAGCCCTCATAGGTGCTAATCACTAGCAGCACTTGCCCCAACAGTCTGTGTGGGTTATACATGGGGAACTTTGTCTTTTGTGCGCACGTGCATGTGTGCAACATCTCGGTTGCTCTCCGTGTCGGTGATTCCTCCGTGTCACCAAGTCTCGGGCCAGCATCACGACCACAGCTGACCGTGGCGGTGGCGATGGTGGCGAAGTGGTCTGCGCTGGGTATCGGTCTGTGCACCTGCGCACGTTTAGCCCGAAAGCCTCGTGGAGTCTCAAGACTCTTTTTCAGGAGGGTCCTGCCCAGTTGTACGCACGAGGAAGCGATGCTGCTGCTGCTGCTGTGTGTGACCCCAGTTGAGTTGGTTACAGGTCGGGTCGTTTTGGCGAATGCCACTTACATTGTGTGGGCTTTATGAGCTGCGTGCGCGATGGTATTGCTGCGTGCAGTGCGGTGTGCACGTGGGGTGTAGCGCGGCGTGGGTGTGGGGTGTGCGTTTGGGGAGTCGCGTGGCGTGCGTGTGGGGTGTGCGTTTGGGGAGTCGCGTGGCGTGCGTGTGGGGTGTGTGCGTGAGGCGTTGCACGGTGTACGTGTGAGGTGTGCGCACCGGGTGTGTGCGAGGTGGGGTGTAGAGTGGGGTGTACCTTGGGGTGTACCTTGGGGCGCGCGAGTGGTGTGCGCGTGCCCTGCACGCACAGTAAAGTGCGTCTGCCACCATGACTCCTCCCTCCCACCGTGCATGAAATCCTGACTCCAGAAATAGCGCGCGGATCACGTTACAGACGCCCTTGCCTGGCCACGAGCCTTGGGCACTCACACCCACCACACCGCACGGGCGCGGGCAGCCACAGTCCCTCCAGGCATAGGCAGCCCCTGTCCCAGGCAGTCCCAGGGACTCTGTCCGAGGCAGTCGCAGGGACACACTCTCTCTCTCGGTGCCTCCCTCTCGAGTCCAACTGGGACGTTACTGGGAGTCGCAAGGCTCGAGTGCGAAGAGGAGGCGTGGGAGGTGGAGGAGAAAGAGGAGGAGAGGAGGCTCAGGAATGGGAAACGCTCCGCTATGCGCTGGAGGGAAGAGCGAGGATGTAGACACCGAGGTGAGGGGTTGCTGGTGAGCGGTGGTGAGCGACACAAGCTTCTCGCCATTGCTGTGATGAGACGTGGTGGATGTAATGGGATGTGATGGTCGTGATGGGTCGTGGTGGTCGTGGTGGGTTGTAATGGGATGAGAGAGTCGTGATGGGATGTGATTGCAATTTGTCAAATTTTGCTGGGTGGTGATGCGATAGGTTATGATGTGTCACGATGCAATGAGTCTCAATGCGATGAGTTGTGATGCGATCGCTCATTATTAGATGGGTCACGATGTGGCGGCTCGCAGTGGGTCGCGATGTGTGGGTCATAATGCAGTTGGTTGCGTTGTGTGAGAACGCGTTGTGTGAGTCGCGTTGCAGTGGATCGCGATGCGTCGGTCGCGATGCGTGGGTCGCAATGCGTAGGTCGCGATGCGGTGGGTCGCGATGCGGTGGGTCGCAATGCGGTGGGTAGTGATGTGTTTGTGCGAATGCTTGAGCAAGCACCTATGAAGGTCTGTTAGAGGATATACGGGGATCTTTGTGTGAGAAAATCAGAACGAGTGTGCGAGAGTGTGTGTGTGTGTCTTAGTGAGGGTGTGTGCATGCCCAGCCACCGCATGCCAAAGCAACTTCTTTTTGGCTGGATAGAGGGAACATAACGGGCACGGCACGGGCTATAGAAGAGGTGGGCTGATTTGGTTCAGAAGGATGTGCAGCTGAGTGGACTTGCTGATGACCAGTACCAGCGGTGTCAAGATCGGCCTCTGTGGAGGAGGCTCGTGAAGGGCGCTACTGGGCAGTTGGAGGCAGTCGCCCTCCAGCAACAACGGAGGGCGAGGAGCGATTTTCACATCAATGAGCGGAGCGTCGAATGGATAAAAAACACAGCGAGTTGTATGTATGTTGAACTTCTTTTGAGCCGTACGTAGCCGACCGTGCGAATTGAAGGTTGGTACAGTGGGGAGCACAGGTGGTGCATTTGCCATTCGTCTCAGCCGGTCAACCCACAACACACCTGGGTCTGTCCCGTGGCCTCCTATCAGCGAGCCTTCGACACACGTGATGGCCTCAAAAGTGCGCCTAGTCTAGCGCAAGCACTGGGGTAACATCGCTGTCACTTGTTGTATTTGTTGACGCGGGTGAGAAGCATTTGGCGGTCAGCTGTTTAACAAGAATGACACCGTGGGGCAGCTTGGTCAGGAAAAAAATCAGTTACAGCGGCGTATAAATCCTAACATTGCAGACACAGAGCAGCAAACACATTGGAGGACAACAACATTTGGGGTCACACACCACTCGAGTATCTAAACTAAACTAACTAAAACTATTTCTATCTTACCAGGTGAGGGTCCGCTAGCTACATAGCTCTTTTTCAGAAGCGACCTGGCAATCGCAGTTCATCGTTTAACGAAGTGGCTTATCGCGTGGAATTTGTAGCAGCCAAATACTTGAATGCGTGTTGATTCAAAATGTGGATAGAAAAACCGGAGGACCCGGAGAAAAATCCATGAGACCATTCGGAAAGTGAACATGAAAACTCTAAATATACAACAGGCGTCAGTCAAGATCAAACCCACGACCTCCTTTATACCAGGCAAGGTTGTTAACATCTCTTAGCCACCGTGTCACCCCAGACGATGCGCATTGCCTGCCAGGTGATGTGCATCATCAACTCTGCGCCACTGAGTCGGAACCGAGTCTGCTAACCACGTGTGCAGGGATCTGGCACGGGTATCAGAAATATAACGCGATTTCGCACGGGGTCGCTAACCGCATCCGGGTATCTTAAATCAAGCCGCCATTCGCCACAATTTTGCGGCGAATGGCGGCCGTTGTTGTTGAGCAAGCGCGAGTGGATCTGTGAATGTGTGAGAGAGAGAGACACGAAGATAGTTGGGATGGGTGGGAATGCGTTGGAGCCTTCACGGTGCATGACCCCAGGGAGTCGCGCGATGAAGTCAGCTGCTGCGGGCACATGTACCCTGCTCGGCGCCTCCCGTGCCGTGGCGTTCTCGTAGGGCCTGGATACGTGGAATAGCCACTCGACAATATGAAAATCGCTCCTCTCTCGCTACTGCCCATGGTCACTGTTCCCGTGAACTTCACTCGTTGATTCCTCCATCCGTGTTGAGAGCTCCACCCAAGGTCCACCAGACCCTGGCTGCGTCATCTCTCATCCATGCCGTGTTCAACCGCCACACTACAGGCCTCAACACACTCAGCCACCCACCCACCCACAGACTCAGATATGTAACTCACCCACCCACTCACCCATTCACAGACTCATACTTAACTCACCCACCCACTCACCCACCCACAGACTCAAATACTTAACTCACCCACTCATTGCACTACAGGCCTCAACACACTCACCCATTCACAGACTCAAATACTAAACTCACCCACTCATCACACTACAGGCCTCAACACACTCACCCACCCACTCACCCATTCACAGACTCAAATACTTAACTCACCCACTCATCACATTGCAGGCCTCAACACACTCACCCACCCACTCACCCACCCACTCACTCATTCACAGACTCAAATACTGAACTCACCCACTCATCAAACTGAAGGTCACAACACACTCACCCACCCGTACACTTTTAAATCTAGATTGAAAACGAATGTCTTCACAACTGCTGATTGAGTTTAGTTTGTTGTCCTTACCCCGCACCTCTGCTTACCACAGTTGGCGATGTACGGTGCGAAATAAGCTTGACATGCATACATGCACCCACTCGTTCACCAACTACTCAAATGTCCACCCACTCGCCGCACTGCAGGTCACCACTTCTCATTCTGATTCTTCCCTCGCGCTGCTCTGTTCGGGAATTTCTTTCCTCCCGTCGTCACCGTCTCTTCTCGCCAGGCTGGCTCTCGCAACAAACCCCTGGCTCACATCGAGTACCCTCGTGACGTTTGTGCCCTTTCGGACTGTGTTCGGTCACTATTTTTTTACATGTATCAAAAAAAAATTCGCGCATGAGTTCTATTGGGAAAGTGTCATCAATTATAACCACAGCCACACGCAGTGAAATTAGCAGTGGCCTTGATCCATCGCAGTGCGAGCGGCTGTGGGGGCGAGCCAGTGAGTGAGGCTGGGGCTCAGCTTGGAGCGGGCGGGCGGGGGGGGTGAGGTGTGACAGTGGTGTGGGAGTGCAGCCTGCACACCGTAGACAAGACTGTGCGTGGCGGCTCCATCTTATTATTGCAGCTGTTCCTCACATTCGATGGGAGCCTCTGAGATGGCTGCCTGTGTGAGAGGCTGTGTGAGACTGAGAAGCGGTGAGAGACTGTGTCAGAGGCTGTGAGAGGTTTGTGAGGCTGTGTGAGGCTGCGTGAGAGGCTATGAGAGGCTGTGTTAGGCTGTATGAGACTCTGAGATGCAATGAACGAGTTGAGACGCGTGTAGATGACGCGTTGACACCGTGTCCCCACAGCTTACCGACTGACGTCGCACGCAAATAATTCCCCTGGCCCTGCTTGGCCCCCCGAGGCGACTGGGCGTTTTGTGAGACCAGCGTTCCGTGGCCGCATTACGTCGCTACGTTATCCGCCGCGTTTAACGGGCCAATACGGATCCGTTCCAGGGGAAGTCCACTCTGAACTCGAGCCACGCATTCCACCCAGCGCAATGCGCCCCACGCAGCATGCCACTTGCCATCGGGCCAGGGGGTGAAGGCACAGCCGGACGAGCGTGAAGCAGATGGCCACGTCCAGGGGTCCAACTGCTTTTTTCAACGGGGGGGGGGGGGTGGGTCCCGGGGGCGGGGTGGGCCCCCACCTCCTTTCTCCCGACTCACTTTTACTGAAATAGCTACGGATGTTTTGAACCCCGTATACAATAATATGTGGGCTATAACTATATCTACATTATTGTTCTCTTTTTTATATATATTAAACGTTTCGCTACATTTTTTACTGGTTTATCTGGTTATTCGCCCCCCCCCCCCCCTTGTGGCCGATCTGGGCCCCTATGCATCGCATAATGCTGCCACACACCCCCCATATTTGCTCCTCCGGCCACATCGCATCGGTGACGAGCCAACCGGATGGGGTGAACACACACGGTGGTGCTGGTGAAGAAGGCTGCATAGTCCAGACGTTCTGGAACCGAGTGCCTCGCAGCGATCTCGCTGTGTCGTCGATGCAACGCTCCGTAGACGTCCTGTGCAAATTGCCCAGAGCGGGAGATGGGGGGGGGGTCGAGCTCGTCACACACGCGATGCGCTCCTGCGACGCAACTCGATTGAAGGGGGGGGCTGCGTTGATCACCTTCTGGTACCCCCTAGGGGGGGGGTAGTAAAAGGCGGCTTAGTCTACCGTGTGGAGTCTCGGTGGGGCATCCGAGGGCTGTGCGTTGGCGCAAGTGGCACGAGCTGTCGGCTGGGCGCGACAGAATTGAGCCAACAGCAGGTGACGTCCTCGTGCTCGGCTTCGGGGATATGGACGACCGAAACTGCTTTTCGCGTTCAGTTTTTGTTGTCCCTGCCACTCGCCTCCGATTAGTACAGTTTGACGACATACGGTGCGAGAGAAGTTCAACATATGTACACACGTATGTACACACGTATGTACGATGAAGCGGAGCGTGACCACGGCAATGACCTCCAGGCACGCGGGGACCGGTGCAGGCTCGGTGAACCTGAAGCTTGGCCTGAAGGAGCTGCAATTCAAAGTGAAGGGAGGTCCGCTTCCATGGACACATTCCCGTCCTCAAAAGGCTTGAAAGCCAACCTCCGGGACAAATTCGGAGCCATCTCAGAGATGCCACACCCACCGATGTGAAATCGGTGCAGCGATACATCGTGGTTGTTAACTACTGAGCCAAGTTTAAGCCTTGCCTGTCAGAGGTGTGTGTGTGTGAGCCTTTGACTGCTCCTGGACAATGATGCAGCCTGGCACTGGCTTCCAAAACGTTGTGGGGCATAAAGCAGCCGGCCACAGCTATGCCAATGTTCAAGTGGATGCCGTGGTCATGAGATGTTAGCTAGCTCGCCTGGTATGCAGGAGGTCGTGGGTTCGATCCCGACCCTGACGCCTGCTGTGTTTTGGA
This sequence comes from Lethenteron camtschaticum, assembly GCA_018977245.1. NCBI lineage: Eukaryota > Metazoa > Chordata > Hyperoartia > Petromyzontiformes > Petromyzontidae > Lethenteron > Lethenteron camtschaticum. The sequence continues at coordinate 4,182,961 of MU249593.1, read as the reverse complement.
GTCTGCGTCTCTCTCTCATCATCATCACGGTGGCTAGGAGATGTTAACTACCTCGCCTGGTATGCAGGAGGTCGTGGGTTCGATCCAAACCTGACGCCTGCTGCTGTATATTTGGAGTATGTGTCTCTCTCTCATCATCATCACCACGGTGGCGAGGAGATATTAACTACCTCTCCTGGTATGCAGGAGGTCGTGGGTTCGATCCCGACCCTGACGCCTGCTGCTGTATATTTGGAGTCTGCGTCTCTCTCATCGTCATCACGGTGGCTAGGAGATGTTAACTACCTCGCCTGGTATGCAGGAGGTCGTGGGTTCGATCCCGACCCTGACGCCTGCTGCTGTATATCTGGAGTCTGCGTCTCTCTCTCATCATCATCACGGTGGCTAGGAGATGTTAACTACCTCGCCTGGTATGCAGGAGGTCGTGGGTTCGATCCCGACCCTGACGCCTGCTGCTGTATATCTGGAGTCTGCATCTCTTTATCATCATCACGGTGGCTAGGAGATGTTAACTACCTCGCCTGGTATACAGGAGGTCGTGGGTTCGATCCCGACCCTGACGCCTGCTGCTGTATATCTGGAGTCTGCGTCTCTTTATCATCATCACGGTGGCTAGGAGATGTTAACTACCTCGCCTGGTATACAGGAGGTCGTGGGTTCGATCCCGACCCTGACGCCTGCTGCTGTATATCTGGAGTCTGCGTCTCTTTATCATCACGGTGGCTAGGAGATGTTAACTACCTCGCCTTGTATACAGGAGGTCGTGGGTTCGATCCCGACCCTGACGCCTGCTGCTGTATATCTGGAGTCTGCGTCTCTTTATCATCATCATGGTGGCTAGGAGATGTTAACTACCTCGCCTGGTATACAGGAGGTCGTGGGTTCGATCCCGACCCTGACGCCTGCTGCATATTTGGAGTTTGCATGTTCTCCCCGTGGTCACGTGGATTTTTCTCCGGGTCTTCCGTTTTTTCCCTCCATATGTAGAAACGTGCGTTTCGAGTATTTGGCTGCTATAAATTTCCACGTGATAAACCACTTCGTTTGGCTATCATCTGTGGCCAGGTCGCTTCTGAAAAAGAGCTGTATAGCCCAGTGGTACTTATCGGTAAAATATTTATTTTAACAGTTTTAGTTTTTTTAAGTACAACAACATTACGTAGCCCGTCGCCGTACAGCATGTCAGCCCCGTCGCCTTCGCGTCTGGGGCGCCGACCCAAAACCAAACAGAACCGCGCGCCCACGTAGAAACGGAACGCCCTGAGCAGACAGTTCACCGGGCCGCGTTTCCACACCGGTTCTACGGCTGAGGAGCGACCGCAGCGGAAAAACGGACCCCACACCTCCTTGCAGTTGTTTTCAAAAAGCCCCTCCCCCGCCCCTCTTGAATGCTCCGGAGATGACTTCAGAATGCCCTGTTATAACTTCACAACGCTACGGACCTTGATGTCGCCCCGCACGGCCCGGAGATGTACATCAGCGGCACGCTCGGCAGAGCGACGGCAGCAGACGGGACGTCCCGGATGCAGTGTGAGGGTCATGCAGCAGGTCGATCACAGGCTGCGCCGGCGTGTGCGGCGCACTGCGAGAGATGGAGGTCTATGAGGCGTGTGACGTCCGTTGTTCTGACCTGATGGCCAGAGACAAAGGGTGAGATCCTGGAGTGCATTGTGGGAGAACACCGGCTCTTTGGAGACGAAGGCAATGGGCCCTAGGGCCATCGCCACAAAGCTACTGTGACAGGAGACACTCACGGCCACATTGGAGGAGAAGCTCGGATACGGAGCAGACACACGACTCCCCTTCCTGGCAAAATCAAAGCCTTTGTTAGCAGTTCTTCAGCATGCAATGAGTGCACGCGCAGCAGAAAGAAACCCCTGATGTCAACTTGAATCCCGACACAGCCCTGGCAGATTGTCGGCGTGGACTTCTTCAACAACACAAGCCGAGGATTACCTGCTGATCGTCGACCGCTCCTGGGAACTTCTGAGGAAATCGAGTTGTTGCGGCTTCCATGTCACGATCGTACGGAGTCCTCATCGGCAGCGGAGCTCCCGTTTGCACTTCAGCGATTTCCCGCGGTCGATATGTCGAAGAACCTGAGGAAGAAAGCTAAAGGCGAGGTTAAACACTCCTGGAAAGCCATCTTGCATTGGAGGAAAACGCCAACAGAGGGACCGGATAGCAGCCCATCAAAGCACCCACTCTCTAGAAGGCGGAAGGCATGTTTGGCAGTGAGCCCCGTGTGGGTAACGGAGAAGCTGTCGAAGCAGGTGCACGATACGTCCGCCGGAGACATGCCCGAGTTGAGCATCGGGGAACCTTTCCGCGTGAAGCCGTCGCGTGTAGACGGAGCAGGCCGCCGCCGGCAGACTGGGCCGCCCCACTGTGCGTGCGGAGAGCCGCGCCGCGCACGAGCGGACAGCCATATTGCCTGTGCACCTCGTGCATGCCCAATGGAATCCTCGAGCGCCACGACCAAGTAGATTTTCAAGCCGCGGAAGGGACGGCCATGCGTACCCGGTGCGCGCAGCCCGCATGCGCCGGCCTGCCAGAGGTGCCCACTTGGGGACGGGACAAGCCCGAGGAGAGGAGGGTTTTGCAGTGGAGGCGCCTGACTGTTTGGCTTTTAATTGTTCACGTGGAAAGGGAGAGATGTTAAGGAAGGCGCATGATGGAGCCGCCGCTCCGCGTTACGCTCTTGTCTCTGGATGAGGGAAGTTAACCATGGTGTCAAGCCTGACGTCGTAATTTCACGCATCGAGAAAAAATGCCGTACATCTCGATTCTGGCTCGGTAATGGTCCAGTGGAAAACCACCCATGCCGTGGTGGGCCCGTACTGGCTCTGATGTACCAGTGTAACAGGGGTCTGTCTCACCAACGATCAGTGTCTCTGTTACTCTTTGATTGTGCACTGTGATTAGACCCCAGAGTGAGCGTGCAGTTGTGTAGGTGGCGGTGTGTGCCTGTGCACATGTGTGCATGCAGTGCCGGATTGTGACGGTGGTCATGTGTATTCTTAGGTGTTTTCGGTAAAGTCACGTAGGTAAAAAATAAAAATTAATAAAAGTAAAACAAAAATAAAAATCACGACGTTTCGGAGGCAACACAAGCTTCCGTCTTCAGGTGGAACCGTCACAGCACGATAGCTGTATCAAGTGAGAGAAATTCCAAAAAAACAGTCCTTGTATATATACTGGTTGAGGTGGGAGTAGCCAAGGTAGGCCCTGAATATTATTTAATAATATTCAGGGCCTACTTGTGACGGTTCCACCTGAAGACGGAAGCTTGTGTTACCTCCGAAACGTCGTGATTTTTATTTTATTTTTATTTTACTTTTATAAAAAAAATTTACCTACGTGACTTTACCAAAAAAAACCTAAGAATATGAATCTTTGCAGTCACGAAAGCTTAAAATCTAGAATTAAGGTTGTCATGTGGTTGTACAGGTGGATGTGAATACGAGTTTACTGCGAGCGGCTCGTGCTGGGAACCTGGAGAAGGTTCTGGAGCTCCTGAAAGCCGGGACTGACATCCACACAACAAACCAGGTGTGAGACTCACTCGCCTGCACCCTCATGCACTCGCTCAGTTAATCACTCACCCACTCATTCACCTGCTCACACACTCACTCGCCTACTCAATCACTCACTGACCCACTCGCTCGGTTACTCATACACTCACCCAATCACCCACTGACAAATACACTCACTCGCCCATTCACCCTATCACCTGCTCACACACTCACTCGCCTACTCAATCGCTCACTGACCCACTCGCTCGGTTACTCATACACTCACCCAATCACCCACTGACTAATACACTCACTCGCCCATTCACCCTATCTATCACCTGCTAACTCACTCACTCGCCTACTCAATCACTCACTGACCCACTCGCTCGGTTACTCATACACTCACCCAATCACCCACTGACTAATACACTCACTCGCCCATTCACCCTATCTATCACCTGCTAACTCACTCACTCGCCTACTCAATCACTCACTGACCACTCGCTCGGTTACTCATACACTCACCCAATCACCACTGACGAATACACTCACTCGCCCATTCACCCTATCACCTGCTCACTCACTCACTCGCCCACTCACACACGATCAGCTGCGTGCCTGGTGTTGGGTGATGCTCCGTCGCCGTGTCGCGTTGTTTTGTGCGCAACGCGGCTCGATCCCTTGTCGCCCTCGCGTGCCTCTGTCACCCTCGCCGCGTGCCGCTCATTCCCACGAGCAGGCGCTGTGTGTGTGGCGCTATGTGTGTGTGGCTCTGTGCGTGTCATGTTTTGTGTGTGTGGCGCTGTGTGTGATGTGCTGTGTGTGTGATGTGCTGTGTGTGTGGAGCTGTGTGTGTTGTGCGTGGTGTGTGTGTGTGTGTGGCTCTGTGTGTGTGGCGCTGTGCGTGTGATGTGCTGTGTGTGGCTCTGTGTGTGTGGCTCTGTGCGTGTGATGTGCTGTGTGTGTGTGGCTCTGTGTGTGTGGCGCTGTGCGTGTGATGTGCTGTGTGTGTGTGGCTCTGTGTGTGTGGCTCTGTGCGTGTGATGTGCTGTGTGTGTGGCGCTGTGCGTGTCTGTTTTGTGTGTGTGGCGCTGTGCGTGTGTGGCTCTGTGTGTGTGATGTGCTGTGTGTGTGGCGCTATGTGTGTGGCGCTGTGTGTGTGATGTGCTGTGTGTGTGGTGTGTGTGATGTGCTGTGCGTGATGTGCGTGTGTGTGGCGCTGTGCGTGTGATGTTCTGTGTATGTGGCGCTGTGCGTGTGTGTTCTGTGTATGTGGCGCTGTGCGTGTGAAGTTCTGTGTGTGTGTGGCGCTGTGTGTGTGTGGCGCTGTGTGTGTGATGTGCTGTGTGTGTGGCGCTGTGCGTGTGTGACTCAGAATGGGTGACGCGCTGCACTTGGCGCCAAGGAGGGCACGTCGCGGTGTGAGAGTTTGACTCGGGGTCAGAGTGACACCAAGGTGAGCGAGTAGGTGGGTGGGGGTGGGTGGGCGGGGGTAACTGAGTGAGGGGTGGGGCTGAGTGAGTGGGTGGTGAGTGAGAGGTGGTGTGCGAATGAGTGCAGAGCGGTGTATAGCGGTGAGTGCGTGCGCTACGAACCCGTGTGACCCGAATTGATTGCCGCTCACGGCCACACCGCCGGTTATCGGTCTGGGTGAGTGAATCAGCCTCTGAGTACCTGGTGCGGGTTTAACGCGCCATGGGGAGACGCGGTGTTCATGTGTGACCCACCCTCTGTGCCGCGGCCTGTGTCACTCAGCTTGGGGACAGTTTTTTTGGGTGANCGTTGGGTGGACTTGTGGTCACGGGTGTGTGTGGTGGTATAGACGAGTGTTGTGTGTGTGCGTGCTGTGTTTGCGTGCGTGTGCGTGCCATGTGTGTGTGTCGTGGTGTGTGTGGTGCGGCGTGTGTGTGGCGTGTGGGGCGTGAGCGGTAGTGCGCTGCGCACACGAACCTGGCGACCCGAGTTCGATTCGCTCAAGTCACCAGTGACGATTATCTGAACCGGTCCTGGGCCTCCCTAGGTCGACTCAGCCTCAAATGAGTACCTGGTGTGTGTGTAAACATCGCCACTAGGGAGACAAAGGCGGCCGGCGTGGTGTTGGCCACCCACCCCTCGTGTGCCGTGCCGGCCTTTATAGGTTCTCGCTAACAGCACTTGCCCCACAGTCTGTTAAGGCTATACGGGGATCTTTCTTTGCTNGTGTGTGTGTGCGTGTGTCCNTGTGACGTGNGTGTGTGTGCGGTGCGCAGCGGTGTGCGTGTGTGCGTGTGTCCGTGCGCGTGTGTGTGTGTGTGCGTATCTCTCCACAGAAAGGGAACACGGCTCTGCACATCGCCTCGTTAGCTGGGCAGACAGAGGTCGTGACCCTGCTCACCGAACATGGAGCTGACGTCAATGCGCAGTCAGAGGTAATGACATGTGTGTTTGGGAACGTGTGTGTGTGGGTTTGTGCATGTGTGTGCACATGTGTGTGCGCGTGCCCGTGTGTGTGTATGTTCACATGTGCATGCGGGTGTCTGTAGGGGGAGCAATGGTACATCAGTTTGCGCGCTGCACTGTGAATCCAGCGATCCGAGTTCGATTCCGCTCATGGCCAACACCAGTGACAATTATGTGAACCGGTACTGGGCCTCCCCTAGGTCGACTCAGTCTCAAATGAATACGTGGAGCGGTGTGTAAACTTCTCAACTAGGGAGCCAAAGGAGGCCGGGTGTGGTGCTGGTTTTCATAAGCGCTGGCTAACAGCGCTTGCCCAGCAGCCTCTGTGGGCTACACGGGGGACCTCTGTCTGTATCTCGTGCAGAATGGATTCACGGCGCTCTACATGGCCGCCCAGGAGAACCACGTGGCCGTCGTCACCCACCTGCTGGGCACCGGGGCCAACCAGGCCATCGCCACCGAGGTGCACACACACACATGCACACGCATGAGCACACGTGCCCAGACACGCGTGCGCGCGCCCGCACGCACACGCACACATACGTGCGCCCCATGTGTCCCGGGCGGGCCGTGAGATCCATGTGTACTATGTTTCCTGTGTGGGCCGTGTGTGGGCCTTGTGTGGGCCGTGTGGGCCATGTGTACTATGTTTCCCGTGCGGATCTTGTATATTTTGCCGTGTGTACTATGCGTCCCGTGCTTCCCATGTGCCGCGTGTGCCACGTGTGCCATGCGTACCACGTGTGTCATGCGTACCATGTGTGCCGCGTGTGCCACGTGTACCGCGTGTGCCATGCGTACCATGTGTGCCGCTGTGCAGGACGGCTTCACGCCGCTGGCCGTGGCGCTGCAGCAGGCCCACGAGCGTGTGGTGGAGCTGCTGCTGGAGGGCGACGCACGCGGCCGCGTGCGCCTCCCCGCGCTGCACATCGCCGCGCGCAAGGACGACACTCGCAGTGCCGCGCTGCTGCTGCACAGCGGCACCAACGGCAGCAGCAGTGGCAGCACGCAGCAGCAGCAGCAGCCGGAGAGCGAGCACGCCAAGGTGTGCCCTCCGCACAAGCGCCGCGCCACGCGCACACCACGCGCATCAACGCGAGCGAACCGCATCTCTGCGTCTCTCCCTCCTCAATCATCGCCATCTCTGTCTCTCTCTGTGCCGTGTGCGTGACACAGGCCCTGGTGAACCGCACCACGGAGGTGAGCACCCGGCTCGTGGGAGCGACACGGACGCCCCTTTCCACTGGCACATCCGAGCCATTCCACCTCCGTCGCACGCGACGGACGAGTCGCACGCAGATGAGGCAGCGGTGGCGCTGTGCCCTCGCCCGCTCGCTCACCCACACACCCAACCTCTCACCCGCTCGCCCGCTCGCTCACCCACACACCCAACCGCTCACCCGCTCGCCCGCTCGCTCACCCACACACCCAACGCTCACTCGCTCGCCTGCTCAGTGCGAGTGGAGTTTGCGTATTCTCTGTATGGGTTTCCTCTGGGCTCTCTCCAGTTTGCCCCTCCAATAGCTAAACCCCCACACCCGGTGGAACTGGGCGCCACACTCTGCGAGCGTCTCCGCTCGGTGCCCTTCTTCACCGGCGTGGCGCGCGGAGCAGTTGTACCCCCCCCGCCCCCTCGGGTCGTGCGGCTCTGCCGAGTCTCCTCCGTAAGCCGGGATGCTGCGGCAAACACGGATGTGGTGACGAGTCCGGGATGTTGTGGCGAGTCTGGATGTTGTGGTGAGGCTGCATGTTGTGGTGAGACCGGGATGTTGTGGTGAGGCTGCACGTGGTCCCCTCCCCTGTCCGTGTGGTGGTGCAGAGTGGGTTCACGCCGCTGCACATCGCCGCTCACTATGGCAATGTCAACGTCGCCCGGCTCCTGCTGGAGTGTGGAGCCGACCCCAACTACATGGCCAACGTAACCACCACTACCACAACCACTACAGCCACCATGACAACTACCACCACTACCACAACCACTACAGCCACCATGACAACTACCACCACTACCACAACCACTACAGCCACCACAACTACTACCACCACTACCACCACAACCACTACAGCCACCACAACCACTATAGTCACACCACTACCACCACCACCACAACTAGCATGCGTGGGTGTGTACGTGCGTGTGCTTGTGGGGAGCGATAGTGTAGCGGTTAGCGCGCTGCGCTATGAACCTAGCGACCCGGGTTCGATTCCCGCTCACGGCCAACACCAGTGACGATTATCTGAACCGGTCCTGGCCTCCCCTAGGTCGACTCAGCCTGAAATGAGTACCTGGTGCGGTGTGTAAACATCGCCACTGGGGAGACAAAGGCGGTCGGGCGTGGTGCTGGCCACCACCCCTCGTGTACCGTTCCGGCCTTCATAGGTGCTCGCTAACTGCACTTGCCCCTACAGTCTGTTAAGGCTATACGGGGGATCTTTATCTTTCTTTGCTTGCTGGCTGTCAAGGGATCTTGCACGTCGGCGAAGCNAGGCCAGGAGCTTCGGACGCTGCCCCAGGGGTCGACCGCAGGGGCTCGCACCACCACCACCGCAACCAACCACACGCACCCACGCCCACANCACCAGCACGCACCACACAACACCAACGCAANGCCCACAACACCACACGCACCCCCACAACACCACGCACCGACCACAAACCCCGCCCGCACCACAACACCACACGCACCGCACACAACACCACACGCACCGCGCCCACAACACCACACGCACCGCACCCACAACACCCACGCACCNACCCACAACACCACACCACCGCGCCCACACACCACCACCGCGCCCACACACCACCACCGCCCACAACACCACACCACCGCCCACAACACCACACCACCGCGCCCACAACACCACACCACCGCGCCCAACACCACCCACCGCCCACCACCACACGCACCGCGCCCACCACCNCCCACCGCGCCCCAACCCACCACCCGCCCACCACCACCACCCGCCCACAACACCACACGCACCGCGCCCACAACACCACACGCACCGCGCCCACAACACCACACGCACCGCGCCCACAACACCACACGCACCGCACCCACAACACCACACGCACCGCGCCCACAACACCACACGCACCGCGCCCACAACACCACACGCACCGCACCCACAACACCACACGCACCGCACCCACAACACCACACGCACCGCGCCCACAACACCACACGCACCGCACCCACAACACCACACGCACCGCGCCCACAACACCACACGCACCGCGCCCACAACACCACACGCACCGCGCCCACAACACCACACGCACCGCGCCCACAACACCACACGCACCGCGCCCACAACACCACACGCACCGCGCCCACAACACCACACGCACCGCACCCACAACACCACACGACCCACAACACCACACGCACCACACCACAACACCACACGCACCGCGCCCACAACACCACACGCACCGCGCCCACAACACCACACGCACCGCACCCACAACACCACACGACCCACAACACCACACGCACCGCACCCACAACACCACACGCACCGCGCCCACAACACCACACGCACCACACCACAACACCACACGCACCGCTCCCACAACACCACACGCACCACACCACAACACCACACGCACCGCACCCACAACACCACACGCACCGCACCCACAACACCACACGCACCGCACCCACAACACCACACGCACCGCGCCCACAACACCACACGCACCACACCACAACACCACACGCACCGCGCCCACAACACCACACGCACCGCACCCACAACACCACACGCACCGCACCACAACACCACACGCACCGCGCCCACAACACCACACGCACCGCGCCCACAACACCACACGCACCACACCACAACACCACACGCACCGCACCCACAACACCACACACACCACAACACCACACGCACCGCGCCCACAACACCACACGCACCGCGCCCACAACACCACACGCACCGCACCCACAACACCACATGCACCGCACCCACAACACCACACGCACCGCACCCACAACACCACACGCACCGCGCCCACAACACCACACGCACCACACCACAACACCACACGCACGCTCCCACAACACCACACGCACCACACCCACAACACCACACGCACCGCACCCACAACACCACACGCACCGCTCCACAACACCACACGCACCGCACCCACAACACCACACGCACCGCACCACAACACCACGCCCACAACACCACACGCACCGCACCACAACACCACACACACCACGCCCACCAACACCACACACACCACGCCCACAACACCACACACACCACACCACAACACCACACGCACCGCACCCACAACACCACACGCACCACGCCCACAACACCACACGCACCGCACCCACAATACCACACGCACCGCACCCACAACACCACACGCACCGCGCCCACAACACCACACGCACCACACCCACAACACCACACACACCGCACCCACAACACCACACACACCACGCCCACAACACCACACGCACCGCACCCACAACACCACACACACCACAACACCACACGCACCACAACACGCACCACGCCCACAACACCACACGCACCGCACCCACAACACCACACGCACCGCGCCCACAACACCACATGCACCGCACCCACAACACCACACGCACCGCACCCACAACACCACACGCACCGCACCCACAACACCACACGCACCGCACCCACAACACCACACGCACCGCCCCCACAACACCACACGCACCGCCCCACAACACCACACGCACCGCCCCACAACACCACATGCACCGCCCCCACAACACCACACGCACCACAACACCACACGCACCACACCCACAACACCACACACACCACAACACCACACGCACCGCACCCACAACACCACACACACCACACCCACAACACCACACGCACCACACCACAACACCACACGCACCACACCCACAACACCACACGCACCGCACCACAACACCACACGCACCGCACCACAACACCACACGCACCGCACCACAACACCACACGCACCGCACCACAACACCACACACCACACGCACCACACCCACAACACCACACGCACCGCCCCACAACACGCACCGCACCACAACACCACACGCACCGCACCCACAACACCACACGCACCGCCCCCACAACACGCACCGCACCACAACACCACACGCACCACACCCACAACACCACACGCACCACACCCACAACACCACGCGCACCACGCCCACAACACCACGCGCACCGCACCCACAACACCACACGCACCGCACCCACAACACCACACGCACCACGCCCACAACACCACACGCACCACACCCACAACACCACATGCACCACACCCACAACACCACGCGCACCACGCCCACAACACCACACGCACCACGCCCACAACACCACACGCACCACGCCCACAACACCACACGCACCACGCCCACAACACCACACGCACCACAACACCACACGCACCGCACCACAACACCACATGCACCGCCCCCACAACACCACACGCACCGCACCACAACACCACACGCACCACACCCACAACACCACACGACCCACAACACCACACGCACCACACCCCCACAACACCACACGCACCACAACACCACACGCACCGCCCCACAACACCACACGCACCACAACACCACACGCACCACGCCACAACACCACACGCACCGCACCCACAACACCACATGCACCGCCCCCACAACACCACACGCACCACAACACCACACGCACCGCACCCACAACACCACACGCACCGCACCCACAACACCACACGCACCACACGTACAACACCACACGCACCGCACCCACAACACCACACGCACCGCCCCACAACACCACACGCACCGCACCACAACACCACACGCACCGCCCCACAACACCACACGCACCGCACCCACAACACCACACGCACCGCACCACAACACCACACGCACCGCACCCACAACACCACATGCACCGCCCCACAACACCACACGCACCGCACCACAACACCACACGCACCGCACCACAACACCACACGCACCATAACACAACACCACACGCACCGCACCCACAACACCACACGCACCGCACCCACAACACCACACGCACCATAACACAACACCACACGCACCGCACCCACAACACCACACGCACCGCACCCACAACACCACACGCACCACAACACCACACGCACCGCACCCACAACACACACGCACCGCACCCACAACACCACACGCACCGCACCCACAACACCACACGCACCGCACCACAACACCACACGCACCACAACACCACACGCACCGCACCCACAACACCACATGCACCGCACCCACAACACCACACGCACCGCACCCACAACACCACACACCGCACCACACCACAACACCACACACACCACACCCACAACACCACACGCACCACGCCCACAACACCACACGCACCGCACCCACAACACCACACGCACCGCACCCACAACACCGCACGCACCGCACCCACAACACCACACACACCGCACCACACCCACAACACCACACGCACCGCGCCCACAACACCACACGCACCACAACACCACACGCACCGCACCCACAACACCACACGCACCGCACCCACAACACCACACGCACCGCCCCTACAACACCACACGCACCGCCCCCACAACACCACACGCACCACACCACAACACCACACGCACCGCACCACAACACCACACGCACCGCACTGCACCCACAACACCACACGCACCGCACCACAATACCACACGCACCGCACCACAACACCACACGCACCGCACCCACAACACCACACGCACCGCACCCACAACACCACATGCACCACAACACCACACGAACCGCACCCACAACACCACACGCACCACAACACCACACGCACCACACCCACAACACCACGCACCGCACCACACCCACAACACCACACGCACCACCCCCACAACACCACACGCACCACGCCCACAACACCACATGCACCGCACCCACAACACCACACGCACCGCACCCACAACACCACACGCACCGCACCCACAACACCACACGCACCGCACCCACAACACCACACGCACCGCACCCACAACACCACACACACCACAACACCACACGCACCGCACCCACAACACCACACGCACCACACCCACAACACCACACGCACCGCACCCACAACACCACACGCACCACAACACCACACGCACTGCACCCACAACACCACACGCACCACAACACCACACGCACCACGCCCACAACACCACACGCACCGCACCACAACACCAGATGCACCGCACCCACAACACGCACGCACCACACCCACAACACCACACGCACCGCACCACAACACCACACGCACCGCACCCACAACACCACATGCACCGCCCCCACAACACCACACGCACCGCACCCACAACACCACACGCACCGCACCACAACACCACACGCACCATAACACAACACCACACGCACCGCACCCACAACACCACACGCACCGCACCCACAACACCACACGCACCATAACACAACACCACACGCACCGCACCCACAACACCACACGCACCGCACCCACAACACCACACGCACCACAACACCACACGCACCGCACCCACAACACCACACGCACCACAACACCACACGCACCGCACCCACAACACCACACGCACCGCACCCACAACACCACACGCACCACAACACCACACGCACCGCACCACAACACCACATGCACCGCACCCACAACACCACACGCACCGCACCCACAACACCACACGCACCACACCCACAACACCACACACACCACACCCACAACACCACACGCACCACGCCCACAACACCACACGCACCGCACCCACAACACCACACGCACCGCACCCACAACACCGCACGCACCGCACCCACAACACCACACACACCGCACCACACCCACAACACCACACGCACCGCGCCCACAACACCACACGCACCACAACACCACACGCACCGCACCCACAACACCACACGCACCGCACCCACAACACCACACGCACCGCCCCTACAACACCACACGCACCGCCCCCACAACACCACACGCACCACACCACAACACCACCGCACCGCACCACAACACCACACCGCACCGCACTGCACCCACAACACCACACGCACCGCACCACAACACCACACGCACCGCGCCACAACACCACACGCACTGCACCCACAACACCACACGCACCACAACCACCACACGCACCGCACCCACAACACCACACGCACCACAACACCACACGCACCGCACCACAACACCACACACACCACATACAACACCACACGCACCACGCCACAACACCACACGCACCGCCCCACAACACCACACGCACCGCACCACAACACCACACGCACCGCACCCACAACACGCACCGCACCCACAACACCACACGCACCGCACCCACAACACCACACGCACCGCACCCACAACACCACATGCACCACAACACCACACGAACCGCACCCACAACACCACACGCACCACAACACCACACGCACCACACCCACAACACCACGCACCGCACCACACCCACAACACCACACGCACCACCCCACAACACCACACGCACCACGCCCACAACACCACATGCACCGCACCCACAACACCACACGCACCGCACCCACAACACCACACACCGCACCGCACCCACAACACCACACACCGCACCGCACCACAACACCACACGCACCGCACCCACAACACCACACACACCGCACCCACAACACCACACGCACCGCACCACAACACCACACACCGCACCACACCCACAACACCACACGCACCGCACCCACAACACCACACGCACCACAACACCACACGCACTGCACCCACAACACCACACGCACCACAACACCACACGCACCACGCCCACAACACCACACGCACCGCACCACAACACCAGATGCACCGCACCCACAACACGCACCGCACCACACCCACAACACCACACGCACCACGCCCACAACACCACACGCACCACAACACCACACGCACCGCACCCACAACACCACACGCACCGCACCCACAACACCACACGCACCGCGCCCACAACACCACACGCACCGCACCACAACACCACACGCACCGCACCACAACACCACATGCACCGCACCCACAACACCACACCCACAACACCACACGCACCGCACCACAACACCACACGCACCACAACACCACACGCACCGCACCCACAACACCACCGCACCGCACCCACAACACCACACGCACCACAACACCACACGCACCGCCCCACAACACGCACTGCACCCACAACACCACACGCACCACAACACCACACGCACCGCACCCACAACACCACACGCACCACAACACCACACGCACCGCACCCACAACACCACACGCACCACAACACCACACGCACCGCACCCACAACACCACACGCACCGCACCCACAACACCACACGCACCACGCCCACAACACCACACGCACCGCACCACAACACCACATGCACCGCACCACAACACGCACCGCACCCACAACACCACACGCACCACGCCCACAACACCACACGCACCGCACCACAACACCACACGCACCGCACCACAACACCACACGCACCACAACACCACACGCACCGCACCCACAACACCACATGCACCGCACCCACAACACCACACGCACCACAACACCACACGCACCGCACCCACAACACCACACACACCGCACACACAACACCACACGCACCACAACACCACACGCACCACACCCACAACACCACACGCACCGCACCCACAACACCACACGCACCGCACCCACAACACGCACCACAACACGCACCGCACCACAACACCACACCCACCGCACCCACAACACCACACGCACCGCACCACAACACCACACGCACCGCACCCACAACACCACACGCACCACAACACCACACGCACCGCACCCACAACACGCACCGCACCCACAACACCACCGCACCACGCCCACAACACCACACGCACCGCACCCACAACACCACATGCACTGCAATACACACGCCACACTCTACCGCAGCGTGTGTTACGATGTGTGTAGGGTGTGTGTCAGTGCGCCTGTGTTGGCAAGTGTTGGTGAGTATTAGTGTGTTAGCGTGCTGGTGTTGGCGTTTGTTGGTGAGTGTTAGTTTGTGTGTGTTGGCGTGTGTTAGCGTGCTGGGGTTAGTGTGCTGGAGTTAGTGTGCTGGTGTTAGTCCGCTGGTGTTGGCGTGTGTTTGTGAGTGTTAGTTTGTGTGTGTTGGCGTGTACTAGTGTGCTGGGTTATTCTGCTGGTGTTGGCGTGTGTTGATGAGTGTTAGTTTGTGTGTGCTGGCGTGTGTCAGCATGCTGATGTTAGTCTGCTGGTGTTAGTCTGCTGGTGTTGGTCTGCTGGTGTTAGTCTGCTGGTGTTAGTCTGCTGGTGTTAGTCTGCTGATGTTAGCGTGTGTTGGTGAGTGTTAGTTTGTGTGTGTTGGCGTGTGTCAGCGTGCTGATGTTAGTCTGCTGGTGTTAGTCTGCTGGTGTTGGTCTGCTGGTGTTAGTCTGCTGGTGTTAGTCTGCTGATGTTGGTCTGCTGGTGTTAGTCTGCTAGTGTTAGTCTGCTGGTGTTAGTCTGCTGGTGTTGGTCTGCTGGTGTTGGCGTGTTGGCGTGTGTTAGTTTGTGTGTGTTGGCGTGTGTCAGCATGCTGGTGTTTTCGGGTATTTTGCAGGACGGCCTCACTCCGCTGCACTGTGCAGCTCGGAGCGGCCACGATGGAACTCTGGAGATCCTCTCGAGCAGGGAGCACCCATCCTTGCCAAGACCAAGGTGCCACATCGTCAACATCACACTGTCAACAACATCATCATCATCAATAACACACCGTCATCAACGTCATCATTAACATCCTCACCATCATCATCAACAACATCATCATCATCACCAAAAACGCCGTCATCATTAACATCATCACCGTCAACAACATCCTCACCATCATCATCGACAACATCATCACCAAAAACATCATTATTAACATCATCACCATCAACCNTTCATCAACACTCACACTAAAACANCGTCATTATCAACATCATCATGATAGGTCATCATAACGGTCATCAACATCATCATCACCTAAAACACCGTCATCATTACCATCATCATCATGGGCCTTCGTCAACACTGACACTGTGCGTCATCATTAACATCATCATGATAGGTCATCATCACGGTCAACATCATCATCAACATCATCACCTAAAACACCGTCATCATTACCATCATCATCATGGGCCTTCGTCACACTGACACTGTGCGTCATCATTAACATCATCATGATAGGTCATCATCACGGTCAACATCATCATCAACATCATCATCACCTAAAACACCGTCATCATTACCATCATCATCATGGCCTTCGTCAACACTGACACTGTGCGTGTGCCACTAAGACTGTACGTGTGTGCCACTGTGCCACTGACGTGCCGTGTGCCACAGAACGGGCTCTCCCCGCTGCACATGGCGGCGCAGGGCGACCACGTGGGCTGCGTGCGGGGTCTGGGTGCGCGCGACGCCCCAGTGGACGACGCCACGCTCGACTCCCTCACCGCACTCCACGTGGCGGCCCACTGCGGCCACTACCGCTCCGCCAAGCTCCTGCTGGAGCTGGGGCCGAGCCGGACGCCCGCGCGCTGGTGAGACGACGACACGGGGAGACACCGGGGGGAGATACGGGAGACGCGGGGAGAGGCGGGTAAACCGGGGAGACACGGAGAGACTCGGGAAGATACAGGAGATTTGCAGTGGAGATGCAGGGAGACTCAGCGAGACATAGGGGAGACTCGGGAGTAGCCACGGAGAGGATCGGGAAGATGCAGGAGAGATGCAGGGGAGACTAGGGAGACGCAGGNAGACTCAGCGAGACATAGGGGAGACTCGGGGAGTAGCGGGGAGACACGGAGAGACTCGGGAAGATCAGGAAGATGCAGTGGAGATGAGGGAGACGCAGGGAGACTCAGCGAGACATAGGGAGACTCGGGAGTAGCGGGGAGACACGGAGAGACTCGGGAGATACAGGAGAGATGCAGTGGAGATGCAGGGGAGACGCAGGGAGACTCAGCGAGACATAGGGAGACTGGGGAAGATGGGGAGACACGGGAGACACGGGGTCACTTCACTCCATCCCCCCTCCACGCAGAATGGTTTCACGCCGCTCCACATTGCGAGCAAGAAGAACCGGGCGCGCGTCGTGGAGCTGCTGCTGCGACACCGCGCCACCATCGGCGCCGTCACCGAGGTGGTCCCCCGCCCCAGGGTGCCTTTAAGGAATCCCAATAACGACGGGTCACCTTTAATAGGGGTGCCTTAGAGACATGCCAGCTACGAGGGGTCACCTTTAATAGGGGGCCTTCGAGGCGTCCCAATAACGACGGGTCGCCTTTAATAGGCATGCCTTTAAGGAATCCCAATTACCAGGGGTCACCTTTAATCTGGGTGCCTTTAACGGATTCCAATTACCAGGGGTCACCTTTAATAGGGGTGCCTTTAAGGGATCCTAATTACGAGGGGTCACCTTTAAAGGGGCTGTGGGGTTTCACGGTATGGTGTGTCACGGTGTTCTGTGTCACACTGTGGGCTGTAGTCTGGCCTGACTCCGCTCCACGTTGCCGCGTTCATGGGGAACCTGGAGGTGGTGTCGCTGCTGCTGCAGTACGGAGCGACGCTAGACACGCCCAACGTGGTAATAACACCACAGACGCATCGCACACAATACCACACACACATCACGGACAACACTGCACTGCACCACACTGCACACGCATTATACATCACAATGCACCATACCCTGCACCACACCGCACAGCATCACACCACACACACATCGCACACCGCACCACACCCCACACAGCACCACACCGCACACACATCACAGACCCACACACCACTCTCCACTGCACANGCATCACAAAGCAGACTACACTCGAGATTTGAAGTTGTCGTGACTGCAAGGATTCTACTCTTTGGTTTTTTCGGTAAAGTCACGTAGGTAAAAAAAAAATAGAATGAAAAAACTAAAATAAATTAAATCACGACGTTTCGGGCGCAACACAAGCGTCCTTCTGCAGGTGGGACAACGTAGCGACAACACAGCCGCTTCAGTGTGTCTGTGTTTTCGCTACATTGTCCCCACATGAAGAAGGCATATTGTGTTGCGCCCGAAACGTCGTGATTTAATTTAATTTTAGTTCTTTTCATTCTATTTTTTTTTACCTACGTGACTTTACCGAAAAAAACAGAGGACAGACTACACTCCACTGCTCCGCACCACTCCAGTCCACACCCCACAAGACACACCCGCAGAGGCCCTCACTGAAGACATGGATCCCAGTCAAGACGGAGGGCACCTCGCCATTGAACGCCTGGCAGTGTGGCCAGCATTGATTCCAGCAGCGCGGCTGACTTTGCCGCTGATGAGAGACTGAATGTCGAAACCGCTTCCGAACTTTGCTCGTGTTGATAGACCAGTGCTGCTGCTGCTTCCTGTTGAGATGATGCTCTCCCAGAAGAAAGGCCGTGGGGCTGATGGACGTGTCCAAAATGCGACCCGGTGGTTGTTTTAGTTGTAGCGTGGTTGTGTGTAACTGTGCGCCGCGGTTTTGCCGTGCGGTTGTTGTGGTCGCAGCGTGCCTGGCATTCTTGTTTTGGCTATCGTTGAGTTTTGGTTGTTTTGGTGGTTTGGTGTATTTATTATACAGTGGTGTTGTGGTTGTATAGTGTTGTTATTGTGAGTTTAATGCTATAGTGTTGTCTATTCTGTTTTGTGGTGATTCTATAGTTTTGTTGTGGTTTGATCGTGTTGTTGTGGTATTATATGTTGTTGTTGTGGTTCTATAGTGTTGTTGTGGTTGTATAGTATTGTTGTTGTGGTTGTATAGTATTGTTGTTGTGGTATTATATTGCTGTGTTTGTATAGTGTTGTTGTTGTGGTTGCAGCGTGGTGAGACACCATTGCACATGGCCGCCCGTGCGGGCAGCTCCCAGCCGTGAAGAGTTTACTGAAGGCCGGGGCGGACCCACACGCAACCACACGGGTGAGAGCACAACCACACACAACCACACACAACCACACAGGTGAGTGCGCAACAACGCACAACCACGAGGGTGAGGGGGCAACCGTTGGCAACTACCGCGGCCCTCCCCCTCTCGATCCGGCCTTCGTGGGAGCTGTTCGCTGGTCCACGCAGCGCACCTTTGCCTGTACCCCCATGCGCTTTCAGGACGAGCAGACGGCGCTGCACCTGGCCTCCCGCCTGCCTCGCCGGAGGTTGCGCTCGCCCTGCTGGAGGCAGGGGCGCGAACCGACGCGGTGTCGGCCGGAGGGTACACCCCGCTGCACATCAGCGCGCGCGCGGCCACACGCTCACCACGGCGAGCCTGCTGCACGCGGAGCCGACCACACGCTGCCCACCAGGTGAGCACCCTGCACCCTCGCCACGCCCTCACCGCCCGCAGCCTCACCACCCACGCCCTCACCCCCGCAGCCTCACCGCCCCCAGTCACTGCCCACAGCCTCACCACACGCCCTCACACCCACGCCCTCACGCCACGCCTCACCGCCGCAGCCTCACCGCCCACAGCCTCACCCGCAGCCTCACCCGCAGCCTCACGCCCAGCCTCACACCCACAGCCCTCACCCCACAGCCCTCACCGCCAAGCCTCACCACCCGCAGCCTCACCACCGCAGCCTCACCGCCCAGCCCTCACCACCCACAGCCCTCACCACCCACAGCCCTCACCGGCCGCAGCCTCACACCCGCAGCCTCACCACCCGCAGCCTCACCGCCCACAGCCTCACACCCGCAGCCTCACCACCTGCAGCCTCACCGCCCATGCCCTCACCACCCGCAGCCTCACCCACAGCCTCACCACCCACAGCCTCACCGCCACGCCCTCAACGCCCGTAGCCTCACTGCCATACACACCCACAGCCTCACCCACAGCCTCACCCCCATGCCCTCACCGCCCCACCCACCGCCACAGCCTCACCACCCACAGCCTCACCGCCACGCCCTCAACGCCCGTAGCCTCACCCATAGCCACACCCACAGCCACACCACAGCCTCACCCCCATGCCCTCACCGCCCCAGCCTCACCGCCACGCCCTCACCACCCGCAGCCTCACCGCCCACAGCCTCACCACCCGCAGCCTCACCCCCATAGCCTCACCGCCACAGCCTCACACCCGCAGCCTCACACCCACGCCCTCACCACCCACAGTCTCACCACCCACACCCTCACCACCCGCAGCCTCACCCACAGCCACNACCCACAGCCACCGTCACACCCTCAACGCCCGTAGCCTCACCACCCACAGCCTCACACCACAGCCTCACCACCACAGCCTCACCCGCAGCCTCACCGCCTNCAGCCTCACNACCCACAGCCTCACCACCCGCAGCCTCACCGCCTGCAGCCTCACCACCCACAGCCTCACCACCCGCAGCCTCACCGCCTACACTCGCGCGCGGTGGCGGTGGGTGACGTGTGGCGTGACACNTGTGTGGTACGTGTGGGGTGGCATTGTGTGAGGCATGGGGTGGAGTGACGTGTGGTGTACGCGTGGGGGTGGGGTGAGCACAGTGTGACGCTGGGTGGTACGCATGGTGTGATGCGTGGGGTGGGGTGACGTGTGTGGCATGGGGTGGTGTGACACGTTGACGCACAGTGTGAACGGGTNTGACGCGGGGGTACGTGACGCACGGTGTGACGCACAGTGTGACACTGGTGTGACGCGGGGTGGGGTGACGCACGGTGTGCGCACAGGTGACACTGGTGTGATGCGTGGCCTTTTACAGAAAGGCTTCACCCCTCTGCACGTCGCCGCCAAGTATGGACAAACCGACGTGGTGCGACTGTTGCTTGAGGGCGGAGCCCAAACTGACATCACGGGCAAGGTGAGAGAGAGACAGTGTCGTGGGCAGGGTGGCATGCACAGACACACCCACAGACACACCCACAGACAGACACACCCACAGACGCAATCACAGACACAATCACAGAAACACCCACAGACACAACCACAGACACACCCACAGACACAATCACAGACACAATCACAGACACACCCACAGACACACCCACAGACACACCACAGACACACCCACAGACACTACCACAGACACAATAACAGACACACCCACAGACACAATCACAGACACACCCACAGACACAATCACAGATACACCCACAGACACACCCACAGACACACCCACAGACACAATCACAGACACAATCACAGGCACAATCACAGACGCACCCCACAGACACAATCACAGACACACCACAGACACAATCACAGACACACACACTCACAGACACAGACAAACACACACAGACAGACAGGCACACCCACAGAAACACCCACAGACACACCACAGACACACCACAGACACAAACACAGACACACCCACAGACACTACACAGACACACTCACAGACACACCACAGACACACCCACAGACACACCCACAGACACACCACAGACACAATCACAGACACAAAGACACAATCACAGACACACCCACAGGCACAATCACAGACACAATCACAGACACACCCACAGACACACCCACAGACACAATCACAGACACACACAGACACAGACAGACACACACACAGACAGGCACACCCACAGACACACCCACAGGCACACCCACAGACATCCCCACAGACACACACACACAGACACACACACAGACACACAGACACACCCACAGACACCCACAGACACAATCACAGGCACAATCACAGACACACCCACAGACACACCCACAGACACACCCACAGACACACCCACAGACACACCCACAGACGCACCCACAGACACAATCACAGACACACCACAGACACAATCACAGACACACACACTCACAGACACAGACAAACACACACAGACAGACAGGCACACCCACAGAAACACCCACAGACACACCACAGACACACCACAGACACAAACACAGACACACCACAGACACTACCACAGACACACTCACAGACACACCCACAGACACACCACAGACACACCCACAGACACACCCACAGACACAATCACAGACACAAAGACACAATCACAGACACACCCACAGGCACAATCACAGACACACCCACAGACACACCCACAGACACAATCACAGACACACACAGACACAGACAGACACACACACACAGACAGGCACACCCACAGACACACCCACAGGCACACCCACAGACATCCCCACAGACACACACACACAGACACACACACAGACACACAGACACACCCACAGACACACCCACAGACACCCACAGACACCCACAGACACAATCACAGACACACCACAGACACACCCACAGACACAGACACAATCACAGACACAATCACAGACACACCCACAGACACACCCACAGACACACCCACAGACACAGACACACCCACAGACACAATCACAGACACACCGCAGACTCATCCACAGATGCACCACAGACACACCCACAAACACACCCACAGACGCACCCACAGACACAATCACAGACACTACTACAGACACACCCACAGACACCCACAGACACAATCACAGACACACCCACAGACACACCCACAGACACTACCACAGACACAATAACAGACACACCCACAGACACACCCACAGACACTACCACAGACACATAACAGACACACCCACAGACACAATCACGCACAATCACAGGCACACACAGACACACCCACAGACACAATCACAGACACCCCACAGACACAATCACAGACACACACACTCACAGACACAGACAAACACACACAGACAGACAGGCACACACAGACACACCCACAGATTGGCACCCCCACAGACACACACAGACACGTACNACAGACACACACAGAGACACCACAGACACACCCACAGACACACCCACAGACACACCCACAGACACAGACACACCCACACACATACAGACACACCCACAGACACACCCACAGACACACCCACAGACACACCCACAGACACACCCACAGACACAAAGACACACACAGACACACCCACACACACACGCAATCACAGACACACCCACAGACACACCCACACAATCACAGACACACACACACGACACAGACACACACACACACAGACACACACCCACAGACACACCACACACACCCACAGACACCCACAGACAACAAAGATCCCCGTATAGCCTTAACAGACTAGGGCAAGTGCTGTTAGCGAGCACCTATGAAGGCCGGAACGGTACACGGGGGNTGGTGGCCAGCACCACGCCGACGCCTTTGTCTCCCAGTAGCGATGTTTGCACACCGCACCAGGTACTCATTTAAGGCTGAGTCGACCTAGGGAGGCCCAGGACCGGTTCAGATAATCGTCACTGGTGTTAGCCGTGGCGGGAATCGAACACGGGTCGCCGGTTCATAGCGCAGCGCGCTAACCGCTACACTACCGCTCCCCTACGAACACCCACATTGACCACACACACACACAGACACACACACGCACCNACAGACACCCNCACACAATCACAGACACACCCACAGACACACCCACACAATCACAGACGCACCCACAGACACAACACACACAATCACAGACACAATAAGACACACCCACAGACGCACCCACAGACACACCCACAGACGCACCCACAGACACAATCACAGACACACCCACAGACACAATCACAGACACACCCACAGATTCACACACACAGACACACCCACACACCACAGACGCACCCACAAACACAATCACACACACTACAGACACACCCACAGAGCACCCACAGACGCACCCACAGATACAATCACAGACACAATCACAGACGCACCCACAGACGCACCCACAGAAACACCACAGACACAATCACAGACACACCCACAGACACACCCACAGGCACAACAGACACACCCACAGCCCCCCCCCCCCCAGACACACCTACAGACACACCCACGCACACCCACAGACACATCACAGACGCACCCACAGACGCACCCACAGACGCACCCACAGACGCCCCACAGACGCCCCACAGACACACCACAGACACACCCACGCACACCCACAGGCACACCACAGACACAATCACAGACGCACCCACAGACACACCCACAGACACACCACAGGCACGCCCACAGACACACCCACAGCCCCCCCCCCCNAGACACACCTACAGACACACCCACAGACACACCCACAGACGCTACACAGACGCTACCACAGACACANCACAGACACAACCACAGACACGCCATGCACTCCTGNTGTTAACNGTGGGAAGTGCAGTATTGCGTGGTACTGTGTCTTATGCGCACGTGTGTACTGTGTGATGGTAGTGCGTTGNGTGTGGTGGTGGTATGTTTGGTTCTGTCTGGTGAGTGAGTGCCCAGCGTGTGGTCTATGCAATGCNGTGCCATGTGTGGTACGGTGCCGTGTGTGGTGGTGCCGTGTGTCAGTTAACGGTGCGGTGCTGTGCGTGGTGGGCNTGTGTCGTGGTGCCGTGCGTGGTATGGGCCGTGTGTGGTACGNGCCTGTGTGCGTGGTACGGTGCGGTGTGTGTGGTGCGGTGCGAACGGGNTGACCCCGCCCACGTGCCGCTCACTACGCACCAGGAGGTGGCCCTGGTGCTGTGCGAATGGGCCTCACCCAGGCCACCGCCAAGGTGCCTGTGTGCGTGGTGTGCGCGCTTGTGCGCGTGTGTGTGCGCCTGTGTGCGTGTGTGTATGCGCTGTGTGCGTGTCTACAAAAGGGAGAGGTGGCCAGTGTATCTGCTGCGCTACAAACCCGGCGACCCGAGTTCAATTCCCTCTCATGGCCAACACCAGCGACGATTATTTGAACTGGTCCTGGGCCTCCCCTTGGTGAACTCGACTTCAAGTGAGTACGCGGTGTGGTGTGTCGACACTGCCACTCGGGAGACAAAGGCAGCCAAGCGCGGTGTTGGCCGCCCACCCCTTCATGTGCCGTGCCAGCCTTCATAGGTGCTCGCTATATGGGGATCTTTGTTTTGTGTCTGGCTCGTGTCACACAATGGCAGCCGCACTGTGCTGCGAGCACTGCCGCTGGTTGTGAGAAGGCTGAGAGGCTGTTACCCTCGCGGCACTCACGGCCACTACGGCGGCGTTGGGGGCTGAGGATGGGCGCGAGGGGCTCGATCGCGTGACCACGAGACCACAGGAGCTAACCAGACAGGCGCCCGCAATGTAACCTGGCCAAGCCCCGTTTGGCGGAGCCGGGAGACTGAACCTCCATGAACAGGAAACCACCACTGGTGTCCACGTGGAATGTCCGAACCCTCACTGCGAGGAGAGGCTGCCACTTCTCTTTCGGGAGCTGGNCCGCTACCGCCTGGGAATACAGGAGTCCTGTGGACTGGTTCCTCCGCCCTCCACTGTTGTTCGGAGGGGCGACTGCCTCCAACTTCCCAGCAGCGTCCTTCATGAACCTCCACAGAGGCCGATCTTGACACTCACCGCTCGTGCCGGTCATCGGCAAGTCCACTCGGCTCACCATGCAATATTTGCTGTCTTTTCTTGTATTTTCTGTTTGCACATAGTCACTATAAGATGTATTCTTGTTTTTTTGTTGCGGTTGCACCCGATTCAAGAGCCGAATGGCTCACAGGGCTATACCTAATAAATGAACTTTGAACTTTGAACCATGCGAGGGCGGAGTGGCAGGGCAGTGGTGAGCGCGCCGCGCAGTGAACCCAGTGACCCATGAACCATGAACCGGTCCTGAAGCTTCCCGAGGTCAATTCGGACATTAATGAGCGCCTGGAGCGTTGCGTAAACATCAACACTGGGGGAGACGAAGATGGATGCTGTTCCGGCCTTCACAGCCGCTTGCCCCTACAGTCTGTTAAGGGGGACCCCTCTGTGTGTGTGTGTGCGCGTGTGTAACCGTACGTCCATCGCAGAGCGGATACACCCCCTACACCAGGCGGCTCAGCAGGGCCACACGCACATCGTCAGCCTCCTCCTCAAGCATGGAGCCCGGCCCGATGACGTCACCAATGTAGGCACGCTACCTCGTCACTCACGCACATACCTCGTCACACACACACCTCGTCACACACACANCTCGTCACACACACCNCGTCACACACACCGTCACACACACACACCTCGTCACACACCTCGTCACACACCTCGTTACACAATCCNATTATATCGATCCCCCCATGAGAGTGTGACACGGTGATGAGGTGTGTGATGAGGTGTGCGGTAGGGTGTGTTGTGGGTGGTGGTGGTGGTGGTGTGTAGACAACAACAACCTGTCTAGGGGGTTGTTGTCTGGGGATTGTTGTTGTTGTTGTCTAGAGGGTTGTTGTTGTCTGGGGATTGTTGTTGTTGTCTAGGGGGTTGTTGTTGTCTGGGGATTGTTGTTGTTGTCTAGGGGTTGTTGTTGTCTAGTGGGTTGTTGTTGTCTAGCGGGTTGTTGTTGTCTGGCGTGTTGTTGTCTAGCGAGTGTTGTTGTTGTTGTCTAGCAGGTTGTTGTTGTCTAGCGGGTTGTTGTTGTCTAGCGGGCTGTTGTCTAGCAGGTTGTTGTTGTCTAGCAGGTTGTTGTTGTTGTTGTTGTCTAGCGGGTTGTTGTTGTGTCTAGCGGGTTGCTGTTGTGTGGGCTGTGTGGTGGGCACGCCGTGCGACAGGGCGGGAACACGGCGCTCTCCATCGCCAACCGCCTGGGCTACATCTCCGTGGTGGACACCCTGCAGGCCATCACCACGGAGACTCAGACCGTCACCATGGTAACCAGCTCACTGCCGCCATTGCAACCCATTAGTCCTGATAGCTGCGGCGCTGCAGCCAACACCGGGCCTCCGCTAGGTCGACTCGGCATTAAATGAGCAACTGGTTGCGGTGCGAGTATATCGGCGCCGTGGAGACGTCGTAAGCGCGACTCGCTGACGGCAGTTGCCTCGACTGGCCGTGTGGGTTACATGGGGCATCTTGGCCTTTGTTACAGCAGCCCTTTTTCCCACTTTAGCAATTGTTTCTTGCTGTGGTTGTCCCACCTGATGACGGACGCTTGTGTTGTGCCCGAAACGTCGTGATTTAATTTCATTTTATACCCACGTGACTTTACGAAAGGACCACAGAGTATCTTTTTTTCTAGTCCGTTTCCCAGAGGCACCGGCTCAGCATCCCGGAGACCATGACTGAGATGCTGGACGTGTCCGACGACGATGGTGAATATGCACACGCACACACACACACACGCACGCACTCGCACACACACACACGCACACACGCGCACTCGCACACACGCACTCGCGCGCACACACACACGCACACACACACGCACACACGCACGCACGCACGCACACACGCACGCACTCGCACACACACACACACTCGCACACACACACGCACGCACCACTCGCACGCACACACACACGCATTCGCACGCAGATACTCACACAGTCACTCATGCACGCACGTGCACGTACTCGCTACAGCGGTTGCACAGCACTGTGCTACGAAATCATTACAACTATGTAGATTTGAAGTTTTCGTGACTGCAGGGATCCATACTCTTTGGTTCTTTCGGTAAACTCACGTAGGTATAAAATGAGTGAAATCACGACGTTTCGATTGCAACACAAGCAATCATCATCAGGTGGGAAAACTACAGCAAGAAGAGAGACTTGCCGTGGTAAGAGGTTATATGAACCAGGTAAAACCCTAACCGCTTTGTAGCGGTTTTCGTCTATCATATCCGCCGTGTACTACGACTCCACGCAGCGCTTCCCCTACCCCACACTCCACCACTCCCTCTCCCCCCTTGCTCCTACCCCTTTCTTAACTATATAACCTCTTACCACGACAATTCTCCCACTTCAGCAAACAATGTATTATTGCTGTGGTTTTTCCACCTGATGATTGCTTGTGTTGCAATCGAAACGTCGTGATTTAATTTATTTTATTTTATCCCTACGTGACTTTACCGAAAGAACCAAAGAGCATTACAACTATTTAAACTAAACGATTTTTTTTATTTTACCAGGTAAGGCCCACTGAGCAATGTTGCTCTTTTCAGAAGCGACCTGGCCACAAATGATCGCCAAACGAAAGTGGCTTATCATGATTTGGAAATGTGTAGCTGTCAAATACTCTGAATGCGTTATGTTGATTCTTAATTGTGGGGGGGGGGGGAACCGGAGGACCCGGAGCAAAATCCACGTGACGATGGGAAAAGTGAACATGCAAACTCCAAATATACAGCAGGCATTAGGGTCGAGATTGAACCCGAGACCTCCTGATACCAGACGAGGTAGTTAACATCTCACCACCGCGGCGCCCTTAACATCTCGAACGCAAAAATTTTGCTCACAGCCACCTACACCAGTGATGATTATCTGAACCAGTTCTGGGCCTCCCCTAAGTCGACTCAGCCTCAAATTAGTAACTGGTGTGATTACCGTTGGTACGGCAATTTTAATACACACAATGGACAGGAAGGACAAGATCAAAGGGCTTGCAGAATGCACATGCATGATGTACGTTGACTCATTAATCCCCCCCCCCCNACTTTGCGCAAGAGCGCAGAACTGTGGTCACCACATCTGCGCCCCTATATAAGGAACGAAACAGGTGGACTTCTCCACAAATCTGTCTGTCGCCTGATGAAGCTGGTTGTAATTACCGGCGAAACGTCGTACTCAGATTGCAAATGTTGTGGCTTGGCTCTCCAACACACCGGTGTGCTGTACTATATAGTGACGAATTGGCACGTTCTGTTTACGTGACAACCCTTACTAGTTGGCTGTGTCGGGTGGTGGCGGTTTAACGACACATTTATATATTTTCTCGAACTAACCCACAAACCTCTATAATGGTGTGATGTGTAAACATTGCCACCTGGGAGACAATCAGTCGGGCGTGCCATGTGCCCTACAGGCCTTAATAGGTGCTCGCTAACAGCACTTGCCACAAAAGTCTATTAAGGCTATAGGGGGGTTATTTGCACGTGTGTGTGTGGTGGTGTGGGAGCGGTAGTGTAGCGGTTAGCGCGCTGCGCTATGAACTTGGCGACCCGGGTTCGATTCCCGCTCACGCTAACGCCAGTGACGATTATCTGAACCGGTCCTGGGCCTCCCTAGGTCACTCAGCCTTAAATTAGTACCTGGTGCGGTGTGTAAACATCGCCACTGGGGAGACAAAGGCGGTCGGGCGTGGTGCTGGCCACCCACCCCTCGTGTACCGTTCCGGCCTTCATAGGTGCTCGCTAACAGCACTTGCCCCTACAGTCTGTTAAGGCTATAGGGGATCTTTGTGTGTGTGTGTGTCCTCGCATGTCATGCTTATGTGCGTGTGTACGTCATTTCCCTGTTGTTGTGAGACCTCCTTCCTCAGTTCACACACGCGTTATTCTGCAGTGATTGTCGTGCGTGTGTACGTGTGTATTGTTTGCTCCACTTTCGCCAATCTCACCCTTCCCTTTTGTTGTTTTGCCCTCGTTTTGTCTGTACGTGCCCGCGTGTGTGTGTCCACGTGTATGCGTGTGTGTCTCCCCGTGTGTGTCCACGTGTGTGTCTGCCCGTGTGCGTGTGTGCGCCTGCCTGTTCACCCATGCGTGCGTGCGTGTGTGCGACACACACGCGTGCGTGTCGCTGTGGTTGCGCCAGTGCATAAGGCTCCAAGCTGTAACGACGTGGCATCCGACACTGACGAAGGTAACGACGCTGCGGGGCTGGTGGTAATAGTGGTGATAGTGGTGGTGGTGGTGGTNATGTTGGTGGTGTAGTGATGTTGGTGGTGGTGTTGGTGATGTTAGTGGTGGTGATATTGGTGGTGGTGGTGGTATCATTCTGTGCGGAGTAATCCCACGTGTCCTGTCGTCATATAAACATCTGCATTGATGCACTGCTTTGTCACGTGTGTCATGTGATGATGTGTGTGCTGTGATATTGTGATGTGATGTGAGACAATGTGATGCGAGGATGTGATGCACTTCGCCCAGGAGACGGAGGCCCAACGCTGCACCCGGATGACATCCTGGCTCTGACGGACGACTCGCTCCCCGACGAAACTCGACTATCAGAACTGAGGACCCCGGCGCGGTCGCTAGGCGCTGCACCCTCCACCGGGTAACCACTCGCCACCACTCGTCCCACCACTCGTCCCACCACTCGTCCCACCACTCGCCCACCACTCGTCCCACCACTCGCCCACCACTCGCCCACCACTCGCCCACCACTCGTCCCACCACTCGTCCCACCACTCGCCTCACCACTTGTCCCACCACTCATCTCTCAGTACGTCCCTGCCCCTGCCAGACTGGAGTAGGTGGTGCTAGCAGTATCCACAGCCAAGAGGTATACTGGATGTTGTGCACCGTGGGTGTAAATCCTTTCCAGAAGCCCTGCTCCTACCAGTGTCTTCCCTGTCCTGGTCTCTATCTCCATCTCTGTGTCCCGGTGCCTTCCTTTGACCTGTCTCTGTGTTTGTCTCTGTGTCTCGCTGTGTCTCGCTGTGTCTCTGTCTGATCTCCATGTGTCTCTGTGTGTCTCTCTCTGTCTGATCTCCCTGCCTGCCCTGCCTTTCCTCCGCTCCCTCGTTCCCTTTCTCCCCCGTCCCTGCCCTGGTTATCTCCCTGTCTCTGTCTGTCTTCTGTTCTGTGTCGTTCCCTGTCTCTGCCCTGGTCCCCCCCCCCCCCCACCACCACCGTGCCCGATCGCCTTCCTCCGGCCCTTGTCGCCACGCCTGCAGCCCCTTCGCGTCTCCTGGCGGCCTCTCTCTGTCCCTGATGCGCGAAGCTCCGTTGAGCTCCCGCGAGGACGAGACGTCGCTCCGCTCGGCCGCCGCCGCCGCTCCTCCACAGGTTCTGTGCACCGGCCCCAAAAACGCCGAGCGGGGGGCCAGCAACGAACGGCGCTGTCGGCAGTTACGATGAATAACACTGGTCAAAAAAAAAAAAATTTCTGGCCTGGACTTTTGCAGCTGTTTTAGACTAATTTCAGGGTGCTGATTCCAAATCTGATCTCAAATTTGCCCTATCACATCTCATTTTTAAATCCTTTATATTAAGTTCGCTTGCTTGCTTGCTTGCGCGCTTATGACCGTGCAAATCTTTCGGTCGTTTTTTAAATCCTTTATATTAAGTTCGCTTGCTTGCTTGCATGCTTACGACCGTGCAAATCTTTCGGTCGTTTTTTAACCGACTTCCCGTGATCCAATCGAGCTGACATTTTTCACACAGACTCGTTGTGCGTGACAATTAATTTTCGTGAAAAAAAATTGCAAANTTTTACGCTTTTTAGGAAAAATTTTTTTATTTAATTACCAATTGCTTAATGCTGCCAGGCAATCATCTGACCCATAGGTGGCAGCCATCTCAAGCCAGAGGACGAGAGGACTCTAGCCGCCACGCATATAAAGGATTTATAGTGAAAAACTTTGTTTTTACGGGTACATTTTTATGCTATCGGCATACCCCATTTTCATTGATTTTACCCGAAATTAACTCTGTCACTTATGATTGCAAGTTGTTGCGAGTCAGTGACTGCTTTAGTATTAAAATATGGTGCTGTATTTTTAGGCTAGTGTGTTTATAATATCATTTTATGTAGATATCCACATTTATTAAATATTTTTCTTCTGCAGTTTTTATTGAAAATGCAATATTTGATATCTCAAAAACCTGATGTGGTAGATTTGGAATCAGCACCCCAAAATTACCTTAAAACCGCTGGAATAGCTTATGCCAGAAAAAGTGTGAACAGTGTAATAAAGGGGGCGTTGAAATTGCTCTCAACTGACCTAGGTCGTTGTTGATGTTGTCGTCGTCGTTGTTATTGAGAGCCTGGTGGGAGGGGGGGAAGAGACGACAATGACGGTAGTGGAGCACCGCGAGGAAAATCGCAGAATGAGAAGTGAGGTGACAGGTAGAGTGGTGAGAGTGGGTGAATAGGCGAGTGACAAGTAGGTGAACGTGGGAGTGTGTTGTCGCGGTTAGTGTGCTGCACTATGAATCCGGCGGCCCAAGTTCGAGTCTGGCTCACGGCCAATACCAGTGACGATTTCTGAATCGGTCCTAGGTCTCCCCTAGGTCGACTCAGCCTCACTTCAGTACCTGGTGCGGTGTGTAAACATCGCCATTCGGGAGACAAAGGCGGCCGGGAGTGGCGCTGGCCACCCACTCCCACGTGTGCCGTGCAGGCCTTCTTAGGTGCTCGCTAACAGCCCTTGTGAAGGCTATACGGGGGATTTTGTTTTTGTGGCCTGGAGTGTGTGGTGGTGGTTGAACACAGTGTGCTTGCGTGCGTGTGTGTGTGTGTGCACGTGTGTGTGTACATGCGTGCGTAGGTGGATGACGACGTGGAGCGAGCGATGATGAGGTGGGGGACACCGGAACACTGGGACAACGTCACCTTGTCTTCCAGCCCCATGCATTCTGGTAACGCGTCTGCTCTGTCGCTCTGTTTACCGTCACCCATTTCCCCATTGCACGCTCCCCCGTATCAACCTCCTTTCTTTCTTATATTTATTATTTATTTATAACCGCTGTTATATTCTGATTCATTATTGTTTTTTTGGGTTAGGTCACGTAACAATCCGGCTAATATCTGTTTCAGGAAACCCTCCACCAACTGACATGGCCAAACTAATTTAAATTGTCACATGTACACGCACTCACCCATACACTCACCCACCCACTCACCCACCCACTCACACACACACCCTCACACACACTCACCCACCCACTCAACCACTCGCCCACCCACTCACGCAATCACACACCACCCACCTACTCACCCACCCGCTCGCCCACTCACTCGCTCACACATTCCCACCCACTCAACCACTGCCCACCCAACTCAAGTACTCACCCGCCCTCCCCTCACTGACCGGTGAGTGAGGAGGAGAGCGAGCGATGAATCTGACCCTGAGAATTGCTCTCCAACTCACCGAGTGAGTGATCTGAAACGGTGCACCGCGTAATTGAACCCGTTTGGCCGCGTCGGGCGGTGGAGGGCCTCCACGAAAACAATGTTCCGGGCAGATGGTTGCGCGGCCTAAACCCTGACACCAGCAATATCGCGCCGGTCGCCGTCGTTGATGTTGCGCTTCTCTCCACCAGTGCCTGCACGCCATTGCCCCAGTATGACAACAGGTGACCCTCCGCACCATCACGCACCACCATGAGACTGAGTGCTTGCGCGCGCGCGGCGAGTGTGGCGAGTTGGCGAGCGTGACAAACCCCCCCCCCCACCCCTCACTACGGGGGCAGCCCGTGAGAGCGTGACGACGATATCGATGATATTGATGCAAGTGATGCAGTTGTTGTCACGGTCTTGGGATGATCTTGAAATGATCGTGTGATGATGTGATGATGGTATGATGGTGTTGGTGTGACGGTGATTCGATGATGTCGGTATTGATGCGCGTGACGCTGTTATCACGGTCGCGGGATGATCTTGAAATTATCGATGTGATGTTGATGTTGATGAGGTCGGTGTGATGCAGTTTCCTGGTGAACGTATGGGATGGTGTGATGATGTGATGATGTTGGGATGATGATGTCTGTATAATGATGGCATGGACGATTAATGATATGATGTCGAGATGACATAGGTCTGGTGATGGTATAATAATATGATGATGTCGGCGTGGTGGTGACAACATGTTGGTGTGACGATGACGACGACCACGATGCGGTGTGATGCAGCTTCCTGGTGAGCTTCCTGGTGGACGCGCGGGGGGCTCGATGCGTGGCTGCCGCCCCCCGGACTTCGCCTGCTCGTGCCCCCGGGTGCCTGCGCCTCCCCGACGCGCGTCACCTGCCGCCTCGCCAAGCAGCAGCCCCCGCCACAGGCTCCGCACCCGGAGACACTCAAGTAATTCCCCTCCCCCCACAGTCCCTGCATGGCCCACGCGGCCTGCCCGGGGAGCGGCGCCCGCGGAGGCTGGCGCGAGTGTTTGCTACGAGCGGGGCGGCGTGGCCAGCGCCGCGCCGGGCCACCTTTGTCTCCCCCTCCCCCAGAGTCTGGCCCTAGGTAAGGCCCCGCACCGGTTCAGATAATCGTCACTGACGTTGGAGGCCGTGAGCGCGAATCGAAGTCGGGTTGCCGGGTTTGTAACGCAGTGAGCTAACAACTGTCCCACCGCTCCACATAGATACACGGTGACACGCACAGTGACACAATGACAAGTCCCGAGTCCCCTCCAAAACACTGTGTAGGCTGCACAGGGGATCTTGGTGTACCTGTGTGGCATACCGTCGTACGTGCGCGCATGCATACTCATGTGTGCGTGCGTGCACGTGTGCGTGTGCACGTGCGTGTGTGAAGAGTGGTAGTGTAGTGAGTTTAACACGGAGGCTTTCGCGACCAATATCATCCATCATAGAGGTTTTTGGGTGATAAATGTGTCGTTAAACCGCCACCACCCGACACAGCCAACTAGTAAGGGTTGGAGAGCCAGACCAAAACATTTACAATCTGAGTACGACGTTACGCCAGTAATTATAACTAGCTTCATCAGGCGACAGCCAGATTTGGCTAATCTAACCCAAAAAAACTTTATTATGGGTGGTACTGTAGTGGTTAGCGTAATGCGTTATGAACCCGGCGACCCAACTTCGATTCCCACGGCCACCAACACCAGTGACGACTATCTGAACTGATCCTGGACCTCCCTTAGGTCGACTCGGCCTCAAATGAGTACCTTGTGCGGTGTGTAAACATCGGCACTAGGGAGACAGCCGGGCGGACATGGTGGTGGCCACCCACCCCTCGTGTACCGTTCCGGCTTCATAGGTGCTCGTGAAAAGCATTTGCCCCAACTGTCTGTTAAAACTATATGGGGATCTTTGTCTTTGTGCGTGCATTCACGTGCATGTGTGCACGTGCGTCTGTACCTGTGTGTATGCGCGTGTGTACGTGTGTGTGTGTACGTGCATGTGTGCTTATGTGCGTGCATGCATGTGTACGTGCGTGTGTGTACGTGCATCTGAACCCGTGTGTATGTATGTACGTGCCTGTGGGTACATGCATCCGTACCCGTGCGTGTGTATCCGTGTGTGCGTGCGTGTGTGCCCCAGCCCCAGGGACCACCGGTGGTGGATGGCGAGGGTCTGGCCGCTCGAATCATCCAGCTGGGCCCTCCCCTGGGCCGCTTCCTTGGGTACGTACACACACACATGTACACACGCACAACAACAACCGCCATTCGCCACTAAGTGGCGGTGACGTCACCACGACGCTTGTGCCAGACCATGTGCACCTTGAGGCCACGTGAAGTGTCGAACGCCCGCTGGCAGGAGGTCACGGGGCAGACCCAGGTGCCACGGGTCGACTGACTGAGATGACCGAGATGACTGGCTGATGTACCACCTGTGCCCCCTACTGTGCCAACTTGCTGTGCTTTAGCCACCCGGCGCTCCGCTCGTTGTTGTAAGCACACGCACGTACACACATGCACATTTACACGCACGTAAATTAACCATCTGCCCGGCACATGCATGTACACAAAAACAACCGCCATTCACCACGAAGTGGCGGTGATGTCACCACGGCGCTTGTGCCAGGCTACGTGCACGTTAAGTGTACACACACACGACACATGCACGTACGTGCACACGCACGCACAGTCTTACGCACGCTCACCATCATCAACCATGCGCAATCCACTGCTGGATGGAAGCCTCCGCAAGTCACCTCCACATACTATGTCACTGTGTGTGTGTGTCACTGTGTGTGTGTCATTGTGTGTGTGTGTATCACTGTGTGTGTGTCACTGTCTAACCCAAAAAACCTTTATTTTTTGCTGGATATCTGTGGGGAGCAGTAGTGTAGCGGTTAGCGCTCTGCACTACGAACCTGGCGACCCGGGTTCGATTCCCGCTCACGGCAAACACCAGTGACGATTATCCCCTAGGTCGACTCAGCCTCAAATGAGTACCTGGTGCGATGTGTAAACATCGCCACTAGGGAGACAAATGCGGTTGGGCGTGGTGCTGGCCACCCACCCCCTCGTGTACCTTTGCGGCCTTCATAGGTGCTCGCTAACAGCATTTACCCCTACAGTCTGTTAAGGCTATATGGGGGTCTTTGTGTGTCAGTGTGTGTGTCACTGTGTGTGGAGCTGTGCAGCAATAGCTGACCCCCCTGTGCTGGATATCTGTGGAAAAGAGCTTCATAGCTCATCGGATTCCTCCAGTCTCAATAACGATTCCGATCCTAAGAGGCTTGCGCGACGAACCCGGTGAACCCAGTGTTCGATACCCGCTCGCGGCCAACGTCAGCGACGAGTGTCTCAACTGGTCCTGGGCCCTCCCCTGGGTCGACTCGGCCGTAAACGAGATACCCAGCCCCCGCAGTTTGTAAATCGGTATTAGGGGGGGGAGACAAAGGCGACGTGGGCTTTTCGCGTGCACCCGCTCGCCTTACGGGCAACACTGTCACCGGCGGCCTGCGCTTTGTGTCTTCGTGTGTCACCGCCGTCAGGCCCGTGCTGCTGGAGGCGCCCCACTACGCGTCGCTGCGCGGGGGCTCCGCGAGGTGGTGGTGCTGCGGAGCGACGACGGCGCCACGTGGGCCGAGCACAAATACACGCCCAGCGACGAGGAGCTGCGCCAGCTGATGGCCGCCTCCAGCGAGGGTGCGGAGCCCCACATGCCGCCTCCTCCTCCACCCTCCACCCCACCTCCTCACCTCAACCTCCTCCAACCTCCTCCCTCCAACCTCTCCTCAACCTCCTCCATTCCTCATCCTGCCTCCTCAACCTCCTCCTCAATCAAACCTCCNCCTCAACCTCCTCCTCCCTCAACCTCCTCAACCTCCTCAACCTCCTCCTCCTCAACCTCCTCCAACCTCCTCCCTTCTCAACCTCCTCCCTCCTCAACCTCCTCCTCCTCACTACACCACAACCTACTTACTACAACCTTCTTCACCTCCTCCTACACCTCCTCCTAGCTACCTCTTCGCCGTACCTCCTCCCTCCCTCTCACCTGGATGTA
Source organism: Lethenteron camtschaticum (assembly GCA_018977245.1). NCBI lineage: Eukaryota > Metazoa > Chordata > Hyperoartia > Petromyzontiformes > Petromyzontidae > Lethenteron > Lethenteron camtschaticum. The sequence continues at coordinate 4,145,043 of MU249593.1, read as the reverse complement.
AACCTTGTGCACGTGCGTGTGTATCGGCCGTGATGGAGTGAGTGTGAGTGGAGGGTGGATATCTAGTTCTGTTGCAAGGGGCTGGTAACCCCTCCACCTGACTTTTTCTAAAACACCATGGTGGAAAACCCAACTAAGTTGTTTATGGCACCTTCTGGCCAATCCCCATTTGGCAGAGCCAGACTAAACGCCCTCGAACAGGAGACTACTGCGGTTGGCCACGTGGAAAGTTCGAACGCTCGCTGTGGAGAAGAGACTACCATTCCTCTGTCGGGAGATGGACCGGTACCACCTGCACCTGTGTGGAATACAAACCCTGCTGGGACTGCCGTGCCTCAAATATTGGCTGGAGTAACCACCCTTGAGGGGCTGACTGAGGTGCCATCTGTTGCAGAAGTACGAAGGGTGATACGGAGTCTGAGACCGGGAAAAGCATCCGGGCAGAAATTATCTCCAGGCGAACTGCCGAGGGAGGGTGGCGTCTGTGTGCAGACTGCTCTACGTGACATCATCGCAATTGTCTATACCAGAGGATGAGTTCCGCAGGAATTGGAAAGATGCCCTGAAGGGGGACTGCAGAGATTGTAACACCTACTGTGGCATCTTACTCGGTGTGCCAGGAAAGGACCTGGCAAGGATGATTCAATATCGCCTTGCCAGGCTCGCTGAGGAGAGGCTTGCGGAGCCTGAATGTGGTTTTAGGCCGGGGTGGTCTTGCACAGACGCCATATTTTCTGTCTGTCTGCTACAGCAGAGGTGTTGGGAATTGTAACAGGACCTACATATCTGCTTTATTCACCTGGTCAAGCCCTATGATACCATGATTAGGCCAGGGCCCTGGGTTGTTCTTCTTGCTTTCGGAGTCCCTGACTCTCTGCTCACAATTGTACAGGAACTTCATAATGGTGGACAGGATTCAGAGCCATTCCCTGTTCACGTTGCGGTGCGACAGGGATGTCTCCTGGGTCCCACATTCAGCCACGTAGTTCAAGAAGCCTTCCAAAGCTGTACCAGTGTTATTTCTATCTGGCACAGATACAATGGGAGGCTGATCGATGCCCGGGTGCGGTCAAGGGATGGCTCCCTATCGGGCAACCATGTTATGTACGCTGATGATCTGGTGGTTGCTGAACCTGGAGAATGCCACTAAGAGGTTGGGACTTACCAGCAGCCCCACCAAAACTAAACAACTGCCTGGGTACTTTGTATTATCCAACACTCCATCCCCTCAACTCCCATGAGTGATGGGGCAGTTATGGTGAGAGTCTAGAAGTTTCCATACCTGGGCAGTGTGCTTATGTCAACTCTGGTTTGGCAACCTAGGTCTCACAGAATCAGCCAATCAGCATTATCTTTTCATAACACTGTGTGGTCTTCACCAGAGTTATGCCCTCCCTTATTTTTCTTGTGAAACATGCAACCCTCTGATGGAACATATGCACCATTTGAAACTTTCCTGCCTATGATCCATCCTGGGTTTAACTAGGATGGATTGTGTGAGGAGCTCACAAATCTTTAAAAAACCTGGACACATTCCCATCAGTAAGCTCCTCCAGCGGGCAGGGAGACGTTGGCTGGGTCATGTAGCCTGTATGCCCAGCCACGATATGCCCAAGCAACTTCTGTTTCCTCAGATAGAGGGGGCGAAATGGGCACAGTTAGGCTGAGTATGTGGAGCTGAGTGGACTTGCCAATGACTTGTACCAGCGGTCTCAAAGTCGGCCTTGATGGACAAGGTTTGCGAAGGACGCTACTGAGCAATTGGAGGCCGTCGCCCTCCAACAATGGAGGGCAGAGAAGTGACGCTCACAACAACGAGCGGAGTGCCAGCAAGTTAGTAGGTGGTGTAGGTGGTGCATCGGCCGTTCATCTCAGTCAACCCATGGCACCTGGGTCTGTCTTGTGACCTCCTTTTAGCGAGCCTTCTCCGCTTCACGTGGCCTCGGAGTGCACCTGGCCTGGCACAAATGCTCTGGTGACGCCACTGCCACTTAATAATTATAATCGATATTTATAAGGCGCCTTGCACTAATGTCTCAAGGCACCTTCTACAAATAGGATTAAGGAAAGGCCAAGAGAGGAGAGCTAAATAGAATGCACGGACTTGGTGGCAATGGCGGCTGTTGTTGATGTGCAAGGGTGCTCGCTAACAGTACTTGCCCCAACAGTCCATGTGGGCTTTCTTTGGGGGCCCTTTGTCTCTTTAGATCTGGAGGGCGAGTCCCCGATGCTCACGCGTCAGTCCTGCCGCGTCCTCACCAAGGACTTTCCCAAGTTCCTGGCCCTGGTGTCACGCGTAACCATGGAGACGGGGATGCTGGGCCCCCAGGGGGGGCCCTGTGGAGCCGGGGGTCCCTGGGGTGCGCGTGGCCTTCCCCGAGGGGCCCTCACTCGACAAATCCGCCTCGGCCTCCAGGTGACAGCAGTGAGTGATTGGTTGGGTGAGTGGTTGGGTGAGTGAGTGAGTGAGCGAGTGGGTAAGTGAGTGAGTGAGCGAGCGAGCGAGAGTGTGTGGGGTTTGTATGTTCTTCCTCGATTCTGCGTGGATTTACACCGGGTTCTCAGATTCCTATATCGAAACCCACCCACCCACTTGAACTGCTATCGGCCCAAATGTCCCCCATGCTCAAATATTCCCTGCAAATCACTCAACTGGGATCGCACAGCAGCAGCAGCACCAGCAGCAGGGCCATCCTGAGTCTCACTGAGGCCTGAGACTTGGTAAGGCTCTCCTGGGAGAGCGAGTGCAATAGGAATGGCGATATTGCAGGGTGTGGCCGGGAGAGGCGGCCAGGCTAACTAACGGGGGCGGGGGGTGGCGGTGCTCGTTTCGTGTCGCTGGCAGGCTCAAGCGGGGCCCGACGCGCCGGCTCGTGATTGGCCGGGAAACCGCGTCACCTTTGGCCCAGTCGTCACCCTCGAACCACGCCGACGCAAGTTCCATCGACCGATCACGGTAAGTGCTTTGCGCGGCCTTAGCATGCGCACAGAGGAGTTGCATGGATGCACGTGGTCGGGAAACGCAGAGAGCTCTCCAACGCACACCGAGAAGTGCGCAGAGAACACGCGGATTTAAAGGACACGCTTAGAGGAAGAGACGTTAATACGTATGCTTTCGCGAGCAATATCATCCATAATAAAATGTACGCGATCTAACCCAAAAAAACCTGTATTATGGAAGACGTCACCACATTGATCTCCATCTAGCAGTGCATAGACCATCGTGATGATAGTCACACAGAGAGAGGAGCCCGTGGATCAGAAGACACGCGCAGTTGGTGTAAAACGCACGCAGTGGTTGCGGTTGTGGTTGTTCCATTGTGTGCATGGTTGTGGTTGTGTTGTGCAGGTGACAATGCCACTACCACACCGCACGGGACACCAGCCGAAACGACGCCCCGCGCCACCACGGCAACCTACGCCTGTTGTGCAGCATCGCCGGTACAAGTGTATGCGTGTGCGCGTATCTAAACGTGTGTACACACGCCCACGTGTGTGTACACGTATGTATGCATGCGTTTTGTGAGCGGTAGTGTAACGGCTGGCGCGCTGCGCTAGGAACCTGTTGTCCCGAGTTCGATTCCCGCTTACGGCCAACACCAGTGACTATTATCTGAACTGGTGGCCTCTCCTAGGTCTACTCGGCCTCAAATGAGTACCTGGTGTGATGTGTAAACATCGCCACTCGCGCTGCTGTTGGCCACCCACCCCCTCGTGTGCTGTGCCGGCCTTCACAGGTGCTCGCTAACAGCACTTGCCCAAACAGTCTATTAAGGCTATACAGGAGATATTTGTCTTTTTTTGTTTGTGGTTACGGGCGACTCAGCCTTAAATGAACACATGGTACAATATATAAACGTCAGCATTAGGAAGACAAAGGCGGCCAGGTGTGGTGCTGGCCACCTACCCCTCGTAGGTGCTGCTTGCAAAGGGCCCTTTGCCCAGCAGCCTGTGGGCTGCACGGGTGAGCTTTGCCTTTATTGTTGTCGGTAGGAGGCGTTGCTCCGGCCGTGTGGGAGGACATCACGGACACGACCCCACTGACCGTGTCCGGAGACAGCCTGACCTTCCAGACCAGCGTGTCGGCACGGTAACCGCATGCGCGCACACACATGGGCAGTGGCGCACACACACACACGCATACGTGGGTACGTGCCACAGCACGTGGCGCTGATTCGGGTGTACCAGCGTGTACCTGTGATGGGTGGAGTGGTGGAACACGATAAGTGCACCGCATTCCGATGCCGGAGACCAGAGTTCGATTCCTGCTCACGACCAACACCGGTGGCGAATATCTAAACCGATTCTGGATTTTCTCTTGGTCCAATTAGTATTTGGTACAGTGTGCAAACATCAGCACTGGGGAGACGAATACGGCCGGGCAAGGCTCTGGCCATCCACCCCTTGTTCTGGCCTTCATATGTGCTTGCTAACAATTGCCCTAACAGTCTGTAAAGGCTATGGTGGCTGATCTTTGTCTTTGTAGCCAACCCAAGGCACCTGGGTCTGTCCCGTGGCCTCCTGCCAGCAGACATCCTTCGCCACTCCACGTGGCCTCAAAGTGCATTGAGCCCGGTACAAGCAGTGTGGCGACGTCACTGCCACTTAGTGGGCAACGGCGATTGCCGTCATATGTTGTTATAGTCGCTGTGATAGTAATAGCTTTTTACCCTTTCAACTGGTACAAAAACTGACACCTTTATACAAGGCATCATGTTTGCGTTAACACAACACAAGCAGTCAAAATGCAAACAAAAGGCGTCTTTGGCGTCATCTGTCCAACACCAATGGAGACGAGGCTCTAAGAAAAGCTGTCTCGGTTGTGGACCAATAAACTTCAAGGACAGTGCATATCATTATCATCATCAGAGTTGTTTTTTTTGTTTGCATTATGACTGCTTGTGTTGTGGTTATTGCAACATGATGCCTTGTATAAAGGTGTCAGTTTTTGTACCAGTTGAAAGGGTAAAACCCTACTGCAATATTTTGCCACTGGTAAAGGTCTCATAGTGTAGTCGCTGTGATGTCACGTTTTCCCGTGGTCACCACCCGCCGACCCCCCCCTCCCCTCACCCACCGTGATCAACCACGTGGTCATTCCCCACGGTCGCGCCCCCGCCCAACCACACGCAGGTTCTGGCCGGTGCTATGCACGGCCGCCCGCGACGCCCCGGCGCTGGCCCCCTGGCGTACGGCGAGCTGTCCGCGTGCCGTACCTGGCGCACTTCCGCGTGTGGGCTCGGCGCCACGACGCCGACCCGCGGCTCGCGCGCCTCTCCTGCGCCTGCGCCTGCGAGGAGCGCGACGCGGGGGCGGCGGGTCAGGGGGGGGGCTCCCGCACGGCGCGCCACACGCAACTGGCTCGCAGCAAGACGGTGGAGGTGGGCGCACGCACACGCACTGGCACATGCGCTCAGACACGCGCGCGTGTATGCGTACACCAACGTACGCACGAGCACGGATGCACGCACACGCGAACACGTGTGCACGCGCTCGTACGCATGTGTATGCACAGTGTGCATGCACACGCGTGAGCGCAGGAGCACACAAATGCCAGAAATATGAGTACACACACACACACGGGCAGGTGTGAACACACACACACCCACAGTGACCCAGCCAGCATCTGTGATGGTTATCTGAACTGGTTTTGGGCCTCCCTAGGTGGACTGAGCCTCAAATGAGTACCTGCTGCAATGTGTAAACATCGCCACAGGGAAGACAAAGGTGGACAGCCGAGGTGCTGGCCACCCACGGCCTCGTGTACCATGCCGGACTTCATAGGTGCTGATCTCGAACAGCCCTTGCCCGGCAGTCTGTTGAAGGCTGCATTGGGAACTTTGTCTTTGTGTGGTGCGTGTAGGTGCTGGACGGGGCACCCCTTCTCGTTAGTTGCCAAGGAAACCTGACTCCATTGACCCACGGGGTCAGGGGCTGTCGCTGCCGTTCCACGCGTTTCGCGAGAACCGCCTATCGTTCGGCGTGAAGGTGACAACATCATGTGCATGCGTGTGCCGTGGCGTGTGCGTGTGCCGCGGTGGCCTGTGCGTGTGACACAACTGGCATGTGACACGGCGCGCGTGTGCGTGTGACACGGCGCGCGTGTGCGTGTGACACGGCGCGCGTGTGCGTGTGACACGGCGCGCGTGTGCGTGTGACACGGCGCGCGTGTGCGTGTGACACGGCGCGCGTGTGCGTGTGACACGGCGCGCGTGTGCGTGTGACACGGCGCGCGTGTGCGTGTGACACGGCGCGCGTGTGCGTGTGACGGCGCGCGTGTGCGTGTGACGCGCGCGTGTGCGTGTGACGCGCGCGTGTGCGTGTGACGGGGTGCGTGTGCGTGTGACACGCGTGNGCGTGTGACGGGTCATTGTNCGTGTGACACGGTTTCGCGCGCCTGTTCGGCGTGTGACACGGCGCGCGTGTGCGTGTGACGGGTGCGTGTGCGTGTGACACGACGCGCGTGTGCGTGTGACACGCGCGCGTGTGCGTGTGACACGCGCGCGTGTGCGTGTGACACGGCGCGCGTGTGCGTGTGACGGGGCGCATGTGTGTGTGGGGAGCAGTAGTGCAACTGTTAGTAAGCTGCGCTACCAACCGGCGGCCCGAGTTCGATTCCGCTCACGGCCAACAACTGTGACAATTATCTGAGCTGGTCTTGGACCTCCCTAGGTCAACTCAGCCTTAAATGAGTACCTGGTGCAGTGTGGAAACATTGCCACTGGGTCGACAAAGGCGGTCGGGCGTGGTGCCCTCCGTACCGTCCTCGTGTACCGTCCTTAACAGATGCTGCTCGCTAGCAGCATTTGCCCAGCAGCCTGTGTGGGCTACACGGGGAACCTTTGCCTGTGTGTGTGTGGTGAGTAGGTGCGTGACCCAGCCTGGAGCCGTGTGGGCGCCTCTGCTTCTACCAGGAGCCGCGGACAGCAGACGCGACCCCAGTGTGCAGCCTCAACATCACGCTACCGCCTCACGTACGCACTGACACGGTCACGCATACACACACACACGCGTATGTACGCACAGCAGTGGAGGGTAACGCTTTGCGTGTGCGCGCCTCTCTCCTACCCCCTCCCCCCCATCCCTCAACATCTCCCGTCGACGTCCACAGGAGCCTCTGGCTGATGAAGATGACGATGTGAGTGACATCGCCCTCTCACACATCACCAGCAGCACCATGTGCCAACATCGGCACAGGTCTTTGTTCAGTGACGTCGCCACGAGGAGGAGTTAACACTGTGCATGTGCATTTGTGTATGTGTGTGCACCCGCGTGTTTGTGTGTGTGTGTGCGCATGTGTGCGTGCGTGCGTGCATGTGTGTGTGCGTACGTGTGTGGTTATGCAGGAACCCCTGTATGATGAGAGTGACAGAGAGTATCTGACGCCAGGTGGGTAGCGCGCACACATATACACACGCGCACACGCGTGCACACGTGTGCACACGCACACACGTACACACACACACAAAGATCCCCATATAGCCTTAACAGACTGTTGGGGCCGGCATGGCACACTAGGGGGTGGGTGGCCACCACTACGCCGGCAGCCTATGTCTCCCCAGCAGCGATGTTTACACACCGCACCAGGTACTCATTTAAGAGTCACTGGTGTTGTCCGTGAGCGGGAATCGAACTCAGGTCACCGGATACATAGCGCAGCATGCTAACCGTTGGACTCCCACTCCCCACACGCATACACACACGCATGCGCACATATAGACAAAGGTCTCCTGTGTAGCCCACGCAGGCTGCCGGGGTAAGTGCAGTTAGCGAGCACCTATGAAGACCGGCACTGCGCACGAGGGGGTGATTTGGTGGGTGGCCTGCGCCACGCTTGTAACCACACACACGTGAGTCTACTGCATCTCTGTCTGAGTATGGGTGACCAAGCTGAGACCTAGGCTCTGGGCGGTTCCGGCTGTGGTGTCTCACTGTGTGCGAGGAGGAGGGCACACCACAGGAGGAGGGCACGGGATATGCCGAGTGTTTGTGTGTGTGTGTGCTGCACCCTGTGGGAGCTGTGGGTGTGTGCCGCAAGCTAACCCAGGAGTCTGTGCTCCTCCTGTCCCTCTGTCTCCCACTCTCTGTCTCCTCCTCTCATTCTCCCTCTTTCTTCACCTCCTCCGCCTCTCCACCCACTCCTGAGTTTTCCTATTGCTGCGGTTTCCACCTGGTTTCTCTCTCGAGCACCAACTTTTCTTTGCTAATTTCTTTGCTCTTTTGTTCTACGCTGTGATGTGCGTGTGCGCGCGTGCCTGTTGCACATTCTTTGTGTGTGCGCCGTGTGCACTGTGTGTGTGCGTACTGCCTTGTGTGCATTGCGTGCGTTTTGTGTGCGTGTACATACTGCGTGGCGTGTATGTCGTGTGTACCGTGGACATGAGCTTGCGTGCCTGCCGCGTATGCGTGCCTGCGTGGCTGTGTGCGTTCGCGCTCTCTCCTTTGCCGTTCACCACCTGAATTTGCGCTGCGCGTACCTGCGCTCCTTTGTGTTGCGCTGCGTGTACCCGCGCACTGCTTGCGTCTGTGGCTTTGGCAATTCGACCGAACAAAAATCCTGTTTTTTTCCCGCCGATCGGCTCCTGCGGTCACTTTGTTCTCATCCCACCGCAACCTCCACGCAATTCTGGCTTCCACATTGTTTCCGTTGCGATGGTTTTGTTTCGCCATCCTCCGCTCGTTCTGGATTCATTTGATTTGAACCCCCCCGAACTGGATTCGTCCAAAAAACTCGACCGACGATGCCGACGAACGGACACGTCATCGCTGGCTTCACGGACGCAAACGAACGCGCGGNCAACGTGGACAGAGGAGGGCACGGCACGCTTGTCTCGCGCCATCGACGCAGATGCCGCCAGCCTCAAGGAGGAGGGTGACGAGGTTCTGCGCGTGACGGCGATCCTGGCGCCGGAGCTCGCAGTCTGGCAGAGGCATCGAGCGTCCGGCTCGAACCGGGGCACCGGCCGATTTTGTGATGAAACAGGACAATGATGACGACGGTAAAGAGGTGAGCGCGATGATGGCGCGCGATCGCTGTCGCACGGAGAGAAGAAGAGGAAGAAGAGGACATCCTGATGAGGCAGCGGGCTCCTCCTCGCACGGTCGACATCGTCCGTTCGCTGGCATTTGCAGCGCCGGGTCGCGCCGAGGAAGGCGCCACGTTCGTCGCCGCCGATGCTACTGCCGCTGCAATGTCGGCTGCCAGTGAGGAGGACGAGGAGATGGAGGGTTTGTCGAGCGAGGGCTGGGTGGTGTTTGGAGCACGCGAGGTCTCAGAGGCCAGGAGCTGGCCCTGCGGGAGGCCAAGGACGAGGAGGAGGATGAGGTCTTTGCTCCGACCCAAACAGTTGTTCGCATGACCATGTTTACGCACAGAACGACAACTCTCGCAAAGGCGAGTACTGCGAAAATTGACGACGTAGCAGCACCCGGCCCAAGAGTCGACGACGAGCCGGAAGAGGAAGAGGAGGAGGTGGAGAAACTGGCGTGCATTTCTCTGTCGGGATCATCTTCCCTTGAGGAGCGAGGAGCGTTCAGGACTCCCCAACATCGCCAACCGAGCTGGGAACACGGGGTCACGTGGGGTTGGGACGGAAGTGAAGCGACGGGTTCTGTGGGTGACGAGGGGTGGGGAGGTGCAGGAGGAAGATGAGGACGATGCGACCATGGGGCCACGTAGCAACGCGCAGAAAGGCATGGCCCGATGCCAACTGACGATTCAGCTCTACCAGAACCCAGCGCCGACCTGGTGGGTAGTAAACAACTGGAACTGAGGCTGCAAATGAAAACAGGAGAGCCAAGGAGAGCGGGGGACCTGCACAGGAAGAGGCGGCAGAACAAAAACCACCAGAGTTGGAACTGTGGCTGAGGAGCGAACAGGAGACTCGATCACCCACTATCGCCACCGCTATCGTCGCCGCCGTCAAAACCCAAACGGGAGTTCCCAGGCACAAGCCAAGCTCGGATCGGAACCAAAGCCAGATTTGGCATCGGTCCTCGACGTGACGGCGGGATTGGCGAGCCGCGAGTACACTGTGGTGACGGAGTCCTGGGCCAGGGGAGGCCGCCAGGGCGGTGGGCGCGGCAGTCTCATCAAGCGAGTCACCACGCGCCACATCACCGCCGCCGCAAACGTACGGCCGCCGGTCAGCGCCACCACCGCCGGCGACGGCACAACGACGTGGAAGGATGCGGAGGGTCCAGAGACATCGCTGGAAGGCCTCGGTGCAGCCCAAAGGGAGTCAGGTGGAGAGGCTCTGAAGGTAGTCGAGCAGAGGATTCCTTGCCAGAAACCGAAATGGTATCGGCGGAAAGGTCGGCACTTGCCTGCGAAGATCTGGGAAAGCATCGTTTGCCAGAGATGCCCGAGCCCACATCCTTGGCCTCTGCATTCGCCAAGTCCGCGGAAGGACCGGGGGCCGGCGGGCAGAGGGCCCTATCCCCAAGCTCGCCGTCGGCATGCAGGGGGTCACGTTGCCCACCCCCCGGCGCTCTCGGAATGCCGTGCCGTGTCGGTGGTGGTGCCGCCAGGCCGGGGCGTAGCCGGCGCCCTGAAGGACGTGGGTGTTGCCCTGCCCCTGGGCCTCCTGCACAAAGTGGCGGCCGCCCACCCTGAGATGACTGCACACGACGAGGAGGCGGACTTCGCGTTTCACAACGTCGACGGCGCAGACGTCGACGGGGGAGACGCGGGGGCTTTAGTGGTGGAGAGGAGGGTGTGGGTGCGCATCATGGTGTTCGGGGCCAACGGTGACACCGCAGCCAACGAGGAGGCCTCAAGGGTGGACCTGACGGGACTCGTGACCACACCCGTCGACTCGTTGCCCTTCGAGGTGTTTCCTCCTCAACAAGCCGAGCTGGACACGGAACCGCGGCTGTCACCTGCGCCGCAGGATGTCACCACTGAGCCGGTGGGGAAATTCACTCCAGATAATGTTCCTGGGTGGTCAAGTCCTGAGATCGTGACAGTCAAGAGTGGAGTGGAGGAACCGGAACCACTCACGGTGTCCGTGAAGGGCCCCGATGATGCTGCGGTGACAAGGGAAGAGCGGAGCGATGAAGTCACCAGAAAGGAACGCTCAGAAGTTTCAGAGAAAGCGATGGCGGATTCGGTCATGGCGTCACGGCCGTCTGACAAGGATGTAAAGCGCAGGGTCGAGGAGGTGAACCGGAGCAGGAGCCGGAAGGAGATGAAACGCGAGGAGGTTATGGTAGAGTTGAGCGAAGAACAACGCAAGATGAGGGAGGAGGTGAAGCTCGGAGTGGAGGAAGCCATGAGCCTGATGATGGGCAGGAAGGCCGAGGAGCTGGATGGAATGAGGAGTGAAGAAGAAGATCGCACGTGAGCTCTACTCCACCTACCCAAAGGAGAGTGCAGTGGCGGAGGATCTGTGTGAAGATGTCGCAACGAAACTAGAAGAGCGAGGAGAGGATGGGGACACCCCCACCAGAGTCTCGCGGGCCGTGTTGGTCCTCAAAATTTCTCAATCTGTTTCGAAGAACCAGAAGTACCAGAAAAAACTGAGCCGGAGGAAACGGCGGAAATGGTGGTAGCGGGCGACGCGGAGACTCGCAATGGGCAGAGTGGGTCGAGGTGGACTCTGACTCGGAGGCGGCATATGGAGATCTCTCTCTCAAGGAGAGCTCCATTATTGAGGAGAAGGAGGCGCTGTCCCCCGCGGAGGCTGACGACATTGCTGACGAGGAGACGGAAAAAGAGGAAGAGGAGGAGGATGCATCGGCTAAGAAGGACGCCTTTGTATACCATGCAGATACGACTAGAAGTCTCATCGTGGAAGATGAGGAGGAAGTCGAGAAGAAATTAACGTTCCAGGGAGAGATGAGCGAGGCTTTCCAGCAGGACGAGGAGACGACGCGACGGCAACACCGGCACAAGCTCCAAATTGATTTCCCGCGCACTGTGACGATGCAGGTGGAGGAAAAGGATTACGAGGAGAAGGAGGCGGGCGTGACGAGGTGTGTGAGGATGAGAAACCTAAAGAAGAGCGTCGTGTACCAGCTAACCGGGGCCAGCGGCGAGCACGTGGTCGTGACGCGGAAGAGGACGCAGAGTGACGAGCCAACGCCGCGAGACCATGGGAAACTCCGGAGCCTTCCTGGCGAGGTGCAGCGGATATTCGTCAATGACGATTACGACAGCGGCGACGAGGAGGAGGAGGACAATGAAGAGAATGAAGACGAGGCAGGAAGGTCGGAAGAACGCTGGGTTAGTCGACTGACCCTTGGCGGCAGACGGAAGGCGGTGCAGACAAGGGTCCTAAGGGAAGAGGTCACGGTAAGAAAGGAAAAGGTGATGAAATATTCCCTTTGGTGGCCACACCTCAAAGAGTGTCACTGGTGAAGAGGAGACCTACAAAGAGGGTAGGAGAACCATGGAAGAGGAAGAAGAGGCTCCCGGGGAAACGACCGAGCTGGCCGGCATGGAGGATGAGGAGGAGGAGGATGAGAGCTCAGAGGTTCCGTTTCCAACGCCGGACACACCGAGTTCGGAAGAGGTGACGTACGAGGTATCGACGAGCGCGGCGGCCAGGGTGACCAGAGCGGCTGACGACGACGACGACGCCGAGAGACGCACCTCGGCATACGAGGTGGAGGAGGCCATTCCGAAGAGATGGAGGATGACGCGGAAGATGAAGCTGACGGCAGGAGAAAAGGCGGAGCGGTGGCGGAACGGGAAATGGTGACCATGGAGTGACGTTGTGTCGCTTCCCTCTCACCAAACTCGCCACAGTGGTGCGGCGGAGGTCGGAGATGGAGCGTGAAGATGAGGTGGGGGTGGTGGTGGTAGGGGAGGCGGAGGAGGAGGAATCGGCAGTCATGGAGACAGAAGCAGAGGGAAGAAACCAGAATCGGTTCAACTGCAATCGGAAAAACTGGAAGCAAAACTAGAACCAGTGAAAATTGAACCAAAGCCAGATCTAGTGAAACTGGAGCCAAAACCGGAACCAGTGATACTTAAACCAGAGCCAGGTAAACTAGAGACGAAACCGGAACTAGTGCAATTGGAACCTGTAAGACTGGAACCAAAGACAGAACAAGTGAAACTAAAACTAAAACCAGGTCCTGTTAAACTGGAGCAAAAACAAAACCAGTTGAACTGGAGTCAAAACCAGAACCAGCAAAATTGGAAACAAAACCAGAGCCAGTTGAATTGGAGTCAAAACCAGAACCAGTAAAGCTGAAACTAAAACCAGAACCAGTTAAACTGGAGCAAAGACCAGAACCAGTGAAACATAAACCAGAGCCAGTTAAACTGGAGACAAAACCAGCGAAGCGTGAACCAAAACCAGTACCAGTGAAATTGGACCTTGTGAAACTGGAACCAGAGGCAGTTGAATTGGAGCAAAAACCAGAACCGGTAAAACTGCAACCAAAACCAGAACAAGCGAAATTGGAGCCTGTCAAACTGGAACCAAAGACAGAGGCAGTGAAACTGAAACTAAAACCAGAACCTGTTAAACTGGACCAAAGACCAGAACTAGTGAAACTGGAACCAGAACCAGAACCAGTGAAACTGCCAAAACTGGAACCAGAACCAGAAGCAGTTGAACTGGAGGCAAACCAGAACCAGTAAGACTGCAATCAAAACCAGAACCAGTGAAATTGGAGCCTGTCAAACTGGAACCAAAACCAGAACCAGTAAAGCTGAAACTAAAACCAGAACCTCTTAAACTGGAGCAAAGACCAGAACCAGTGACACTTAAACCAGAGCCAGTTGAATTGGAGTCAAAACCAGAAGCAGTGAAATTTGAACCAGAACCAGTAAAACTGGAACCAAAACCAGAACCAGAGAAAATGGAACCAAAACCAGACACTGTGAAACTGGATCCAAAATCAAAACCAGTGAAACATAAACCAGAACCAGATAAACTGGAGACAAAACCAGCGAAGCTTGAACCAAAACCAGTACCAGTAAAATTGGAACCAGAGCCAGTGAAATTGCAACCAAAACCAGAACCAGTGAAATTGGAACTTGTAAAACTGAACCAGAGCCAGTAAAACTGCAACCAAAACCAGAACCAGTGAAATTGGAGATAAAACCAGAAGCAGTTGAGGTGGAGCAAAAACCAGAACCAGTAAAACTGCAACCAGAACCAGTGAAACTGGAACCAGAACCAGAACCAGTGAAATTACAACCAAAACCAGAACCAGTTGAGGTGGAGCAAAAACCAGAACCAGTAAAACTGCAAACAGAACCAGTGAAACTGGAACCAGAACCAGAACCAGTGAAATTGGAGCCTGTTAAACTGGAACCAAAGCGGAGCCAGTTAAACTGGAGTCAAAACCAGAACCAGCGAAATTGGAACCAAAACCAGAGCCAGTTGAATTGGAGTCAAAACCAGAACCAGTTAAACTGAAACTAAAACCAGAAACGGTTAAACTGGAGACAAAACCAGCGAAGCTTGAACCAAAACCAGTACCAGTGAAATTGGAACTTGTAAAACTGGAACCAGAGCCAGTGAAATTGCAACCAAAACCAGAGGCAGTTGAACTGGAGCAAAAACCAGAACCTGTTAAACTGGAACCAGAACCAAAACCAGTGAAACTGGAGACAAACCAGTGAAACCAGAACCAGTGAAATTGGAAGCTGTCAAACTGGAACCAAAACCAGAACCAGTGAAACTGGAACAAAAACCGGAACCAGTGAAACTGGAAAAAAAATTAAAACCAGTGAAACTGGAGACAAAACCAGTGAAACCAGAACCAGTGAAATTGGAAGCTGTCAAACTGGAACCAAAGCCAGAGGCAGTGACACTGAAATTAAAACCAGAACCTGTTAAACTGGAGCAAAAACCAAAACCAGTTGAACTGGAGTCAAAACCAGAACCAGCGAAATTGGAACCAAAGCCGGAGCCAGTTGAATTGGAGTCAAAACCAGAACCAGTAAAGCTGAAACTAAAACCAGAACCAGTCAAACTGGAACCAGAACCAGTTAAACTGGAACCTGTCAAACTGGAACCAAAGCCAGAGGCAGTGAAACTGAAACTAAAACCAGAACCAGTGAAACTGGAACAAAAATCAAACCAGTGAAACTGGAGACAAACCAGTGAAACCAGAACCAGTGAAATTGGAAGCTGTCAAACTGGAACCAAAGCCAGAGGCAGTGACACTGAAACTAAAACCAGAACCTGTTAAACTGGAGCAAAAACCAAAACCAGTTGAACTGGAGTCAAAACCAGAACCAGCGAAATTGGAACCAAAGCCGGAGCCAGTTGAATTGGAGTCAAAACCAGAACCAGTCAAACTGGAACCAGAACCAGAACCAGTTAAACTGGAACCTATCAAACTGGAACCAAAGCCAGAGGCAGTGAAACTGAAACTAAAACCAGAACCAGTAAAACTGGAACAAAAATCAAAACCAGTGAAACCAGAACCAGTGAAATTGGAAGCTGTCAAACTGGAACCAAAGCCAGAGCCAGCGAAATTTCAACCAAAACCAGAGGCAGTTGAACTGGAGGCAAAACCAGAACCATTAAGACTGCAACCAAAACCAGAACCAGTGAAATTGGAGCTGTCAAACTGGAACCAAAGCCAGAGCCAGCGAAATTGGAACCAAAACCAGAGGCAGTTGAACTGGAGGCAAAACCAGAACCAGTAAGACTGCAACCAAAACCAGAACAAGTGAAATTGGAGTCAGTTAAACTGGAACCAAAACCAGAGGTGGTGAAACTGAAACTTAAACCAGAACCTGTCAAACTGGAGACAAAACCAGCAAAACTTGAGCCCAAACCAGAACCGGTGAAATCGGAAGCTGTCAAACTGGAACCAAAGCCAGTGAAAGTGGAACAAAAACTAGGACCGGTGAAACTTGAATCAAAACAGGAACCAGTGAAACCAATCGAACCAAAACCAACAGCACAACCAGAACTGAGAGCAGAGTCGGTTGAGAGAGAACCGCTCCCCGTGCAGTCGGAGCCCGGAGCAGCGGTCGCCGATCACAGCGATGAGATCCCTGCCATGGGCCCAAGCCCGATAGTGAGCTCGGCCCGCAGGGTGACCCGCAGTGGGCCGGCAGGGCCAGCAGGGCCGGCATGCCCTTGCTGCAGCTGCGTGGCCTCGCTTCTCCCGCGACCCGGCGGCCGAGCGACTGATTCGCTCTCCGCCGGCGGGGATGTTGGCGGAGCCGCTCATCCTCGTGGAGCCGCCCTCCCGCTCCCGCCGGCCTCCGACGAAGACGGCTTCCTCTTCTACCTAAGTCCTGAAGGGCGGCGGCGGCGGCGGAGGAGGAGGAGGAGGAGAAGGAGGAGGAGGAGAGAAGGAGGAGGAGTCGGAGGAGGAGGAGAAGGGAGGGCAAGGGAGCACCCTGGACAAACGTCTGGGAGACGGCGTAAATGAGGGGGGACAGACGTGGCATTGACGCCGGCGAAGGAGATGCACGCAACAGGAATATCGCTACGGTTCGACAAGCGCATCTATGTCTTCAAGATGACAGGGACGGGAGTAGGAGACATTGCTGAATCGATGGAGGTAGAGGAGAAGGAGGCTGAGTCGCTAAGTGGCGACACTCGGGATGAGAGGGAGACGAGACACCAGAAATTGTTGAGGAATCCACTCGAGAATTGACGCCACTCGAGGAGAAATCTGAAACTGCGCAGGGAGTCTCCACGGATGAGTTAACGTCGCAGGATGCCACGTTCCATGATGCGACATCTCGCGACACAAGCTCACAGTACGTCACCTCTCTCGACGTGACCCCTCTCGACGTGACCCCTCTCGACGTGACCCTCTCGACGTGACCCTCTCAAGTGACCTCTCTTGACGTGACCCCTCTCAATGTGACCTCTCTGGACGTGACCTCTCTCGACGTGACCTCTCTGATGTGACCTCTCTTGACGTGACCTCTCTCGACGTGACCTCTCTCGATTTGACCTGCCACGAAGTGACCTCCAGGGAAAGCGAGAGCAGCGATTACTACGACGTTGCCGAGGAGATGGGGTCGACGGATGAATCTGTCTCGGACAGCAGCTGGGGAGGAGGCACGGGGACTGTCGCTACGACGACGGCAACGACGATGGCTAAGACGACGACGACGACCGAAGAGAAAGAGAAGAAGAAAAGAAAAAGAGGACGAAGGTGTTGGTGCGGAAGACCACGAGCACCGCCAGCACGAGCACCACGACGATGAGATTGGACGTGCGCAAGGAGACGACGCAAACGCAGACCGAGTGGGAGGACGTGCGGCGCGGTGCAGCAGCGTGCAACGGCACCGCGGCCAGTAGCGGGCCGCAACCCGAGGAACCAGCGTGGAGACGGGGCCACGAAGAGACGCCGGAGGGCACGGCGAGCGAAGACACCAGAGAGTCGAGGAGTCCGGGACGGTGGCGGGCTTTGAGACGATTCTCCCGGAGGAGGCCGATGATGCGACAGCGCGCGGCAAGGAGATGAGGATTCGGAAGCCCAGAGAGGCAGTGGAGGTTGTGACGATAGTGCCAGGGGAGGTACGGGAGACACCGAAGGTGAGTACGACTGGGCCAGACGACGAGGAGGCGGCCATTGAGCTGCCGAGCGAGGTGGTGTTTGTCCTGCGGAGGCGATACACGCGACTCATCCGACTGTTGCGCCGAACGGTCACACGGACAAAAACCACGACCATCACCATCGTGACACTGCTGTACCTCCTGGAAACAGGTAACCTCCTCAATGTTGGCACCAGTGGGCGCGAGTCTGAGAGCGAGAGAGCGAAGCCACAGCAACACTCACCACATGGGGAACCACAACTCACGAAGGGACTCCCCCACATCACTCCATTGCGATGAGAGTGAATGGGACCCGAATCGTTCCATCGTGGTAACCCGGTTCACTCCATTGCAATGAGAGTGAATGGGACTCCGCATCAATCCATCACTATGAGAGTGAATGGGACCCCGAAATACTTCATCACTCTATCGTGGGAAGTGCATCACTCCATCACTGTGGAGGTTGCGTGCTTGTGTGTAGAGACTGTTTATGCATATGTGGAAGCTGTGCGTGGGTGGAAGCTGTGGTGTGTGCATGTGTGAGGACAGTGCGTGTGTGTGGAAGCTGTAGTGTGTGCATGTGTGAGGACAGTGCGTGTGTGTGGAGGCTGTGTGTTTATGCAGGCGGTGTGTGTGTGGAGGTTGTGTGTGTGTGTTGTTGAGGATGTGCGTGTGTAGAGGCTGTGCGTGTGCGCCTGATGGAGTCTGTTGAGTGTGGAGGCTGTGTGGGTGTATGGACGCTGTGCACGTGTGTGCAGTCTGCGTGTGTGTGGTGGCTGTGGGTATAGAGACTGTGACCACCCGTGACCACCCGTGACTGACTGTCCATGACTGCCTGTGACTGACTGCCCGTGACAGCACGTTACTGACTGCCAGTGACTGGCCATGGCCGCCGTGTCGTCCGTGTGGCCGTAGACTCAGACGTTGACGAGATGCTGCGAGGAGACCTGCACCTCGCCCTCGTCGCAGAGAAGCTGATCGGCCTGGCCTGGTGAGCGCACAACAACCGCCATTCGCCATTTTGTCGCGGTGACGTCACCACAGCGCTTGTCAGGCCAGGTACACTCCTGTCGCTGATAGGTCAAAGGACAGACCCAGTTGCCAAGAGTTGACTGAGATGACTGGCAGATGCACCACCCGTGCCCCCTACTGTCCCAACTTTTAGCCGCCCAGTCCTCCGCTCATCGTGGTAAGCATCGCCCTTCTGCCCTCCGTTGTTGTTTGAGGGCAACTGCCTCCAACTGTCCAGTAGCGTCTTTCTTGACCCTCTTACTAGAGGCCGATCTTGACACCACTGGTATTAGTCTTTAGCAAATCCACTCAGCTCCACATTCTTCTGTACCGCATCAGGCCATGTCTTCTCCATCCCACGCCACGTCCATTTACCCCCTCTATCTGGCCAAACAGAAGCTGCTTGGGCATGCAGTGGCTGAGAATGCAGGTTACATGACCCAGCCAATGCAGCCTTGCCTGCCAGAGGGCTCACTGATAGGAATGTCTTCAGATCTTTCAAGGATGTGTGAGTTCCTTCTACAATCCAGCCTGGTTAAATGCAGGATATATTGTAGGCAGGCCAGCCTGAAAGTCTTAAACTAGTACAGATGTTCCACTAGAGGACATGATTCGCAAGCAAAAATAAGGAGGCATGACTGGCCGAGAAGACCTGAAGCTTCGTTTGGAGCGACAGACCAGGTAGCTTCCGCACAGCGTTACGCAGCTGACGAAAAGATTATGCCACTTGGCTAATTTGGAGGGAGACCTCTGCTATCAACCGAGGCTTGTCATAAGCACACTACCAAGGTTAAAAAACCTCTCCACTCATCACTCATAGCGAGTTGAAGGGGTGGAATATTGGATTATACTGGTAGGAACGAAGAACCAGCCTACAATAGATTATATCGTCCGTCCGTCCGTCCGATGTCCGATTAGGTGTAGCAACATCGCCCCCTACTGCAAACACTTGGCAGGACCCTACAAAAACCTTTAGACTCAGTGAGGCTTTCCTGGCTAAACAAGTGTAACATTCCCTTATAATTCCCTGAGATAGTTTTTTAATTCCCTGAGATAGTTTTTTATTAAAACATTTAAATTAAAAATTAACTCATTCCCTGAGATAGTTTTTAATTAAAACATTTAAATTAAAAATTTACTCACAGCGGCCTAAAGCCTACAGCTAGGCCTAAAGCCTAGAAATAGGCCTCAAACTCTCCCTTCGTATCGTATTTGTTCGTTCCTACCAGCCCACCCCGCAGGACCTGTTAAAACATACCCAGGCAGGTGCTTAGTTTTGGTGGGGCTGATGATAAGGCCCCA
Source organism: Lethenteron camtschaticum (assembly GCA_018977245.1). NCBI lineage: Eukaryota > Metazoa > Chordata > Hyperoartia > Petromyzontiformes > Petromyzontidae > Lethenteron > Lethenteron camtschaticum. The sequence goes on along the minus strand of MU249593.1, from coordinate 4,125,253 downwards.
CCTCTTTGCAGCATGCGCCAGGTTCAGCAGCAGAACCTGCAACTTCTTCTCAGAGAGAGCAGGAAACACCGGATCATCACCATAAATAGCATGGTTGACCAGTATGGAGCCATCCTTTTATCATGCCAGGACATCCATCGGCTTCCCATTTTATCTTTTCCAGATAGAAATTCCACTGCTACAGCCATGGAAGGTTTCTCAAACTACTTGGTCGAATTTTTTTTTNATGTAGGAGCATCCCTGACACACCCCAAGGTGAATAGGGAATGGCTCTTACTCTTGGCCACGTAGCTTTGCCTGGGCCTGCCCACCATCATGAAGGCCCTTAATGATCGTGAACAGAGTCAGGGACTCTGAAAGCATGAAGAACAACCCAGAGCCTTGACCTATTAATAGTATCCATATTTCTCCAGCATAAATACAAATTCTGATTCTGCATCATAGGTCTTGACCAGGTCAATAAAGCAGAGACGTAGGTCCTGTTGGAATTCGCGACAACTCTACCGTAGCAGACGGACAGAGAATATGGCATCTGTGCAGGACCGCCCTGGCTTGAAACGACATTGGAGCTCTGCAAGGCTCTCCTCAGCGTACCTGGCAAGACAATGTGAGGTCCCTTTTCTTAAAGACGGTGACCACCATGGCATCCTTCCAATCTTGCGGAACCCAACCAGTGGTCCAGACTTTAACAATTATGTCATATAGGGCAGTCTGCACACAAATGCCACCTTTCCTCAGCAGTTCACTTTGGAGATCATCTCTGCCCAGCGCTTTTATTGGTCTCAGACTTCATACTTCCTCAACAGATGGCACCTCAGCCAGCCACTTAGAGGGGTGACTACTTCTTCCAATATTTGAGGCACCACAGCCGCAACAGGGTCATCCCCACTTTGCCCCATTATGTTTTCTGTGCTGAGCAAACCTGCAAACCTGTTCCTGGGGTCGGAGATCGAATCGCCTTTCATTCCCCGAAGAATGATATAGGTGTGGCACTCAAAGTTGCTTTTTTGATCGAATTAAAGAGTGATTTGTGATCATGGGTTGCTGAGGAGATGGAATCTGCCTCATAATTGCAGTGCCGCATGGCACTGCGGAGCCTGCAGTAAACCTCATTCTCCGACGTGGGATGCTGTAGATGGTGGGAGTGCACCTATTACGTTTGTTCATCCAACCGGTAACACCTCCTTAGTCAGCCAGCATCACTGAGGAGGTTTGGAAAGTGTACCCAAAAGCAGCCATTGCATCTACGTGAGCCACAGTCCTAACTCTTCGCCCATTTCCCCCCGGCATCAGAAGGGGATGATACCAACCCCAGCTGCAAGCGATGATGACATTATAACGTGTAACTTTCATCAGCGAACTGAGAACAGACCACTGGGTTTAAATGGGATCCTAGATGGAGACCCACCTCCGGAATGGAAGAATGGCAGGTGCAACTTACAGATGACAAGTCAATGGTCAGTGGGCAAATCAGCTCCACGGTAGGTCCTGGTGTCAAGGACATGAGCCATCATCCACAGTTCCGTCCATATATAGTCCAAAAATTGTTCTTGCTTGGACCCGGCGTGCATCAATGATGTTGTGTGGATGCGCCGATGCCGGAACAGCGTGTTGCTAATTACAAGCCCATGGGCTGCACAAAAGTCTAGCAGCCTCCTACTGTTGTTATTGCTGATCTGGCCCATGCCTTCCAATCACTCCAGCCACTATGGTGGTTACGACCACCATGCGGGGAAAAGCCGATTGAATTGGCCTTCCCCCCCCCCTTCCATATGGCATTGCTCACATCCACCACAGCATTACCATCCAGCACCTCCGAGGAGGTAGGGCTTGTTTTTGCCTACTTTCCTGCGTGCATCTGTGTGCGTGTGTGCCTGCGTATGTGCAGCTTTGGCAGAGAAGATGGGGATTTCTCCAGATAAGCTGAAGGAGGCCGTGCAGAAAGCGGAGGAGGTGAGACCGGAACCTCGTGCGTGGGTGAGCGGTGTGGGTGGATGACCAGTGTGTGTGGGTGAGCAGTATGTGTGGGTGATGGTCTGTGTGGGTGAGCAGTGCATGTATGATGGTTTGTGTGAGTGAGCATTGTGTGTGTGGGCGACGGTGTGTAGGCTGTGTGTGGGTTATGACGATGCGTAACCCCGTGTCCACCCGCCGTGACTTGGTGCTGTGATGGTGATGGCAACGGTGGCTGTGTGGTGCAGGGGAGGGCGAGGAAGTGGCTGACGAGGTGGAGGAGCTGGGTCTGTCGAAGGAGGCACAGAAGGCGTTCTGCCTCCTCAAGCTGTGGGCTCACCGCGAGGGCAACCGGGCCACCGGTGAGCCGGCGGGATGGTTGCTAGAGGACCATTGATACTGCGCATTGTTACTCGGGAACTACACATCATTAGTAACCACAACATCATCACTTGTCTCTTAACTACACAACAAGAACAGGCAGACCATGTCTCGTTCACATCTCCGTCTCTCGACACAGCAAATAAGAATTTCTTACACATCCCGTAAACTGCACGGCGTTCTGAGAGCGAGGCGTTTCAGCGGCATTGATTCGGTACAAGCAAAGCTCTGCACTGGTTCCGACATTCAGTTTCTCATCAGCAGAGTCGCGCTGCTCGAAATCGACGTTAGCGAACGGCCGAACTGGCAGCAAGGGACATCTCTTCACAATGAGTCCCAGTTGAATACAGGTGGTTTGGGGATTATAACGCAGCGATTTATCATCGTGCTTAACTTCACAGCGCCTTTAGAGATGGTGTGCTTCGATTTAAAGCTTTCGTTCATAATCTTACTTCTTTCGGATTCATAATCTTACTTATTTCGGTAAAGTCACGTAGAAGGGAAATAATAAAATAATAATAAAATAAAACCACCACTTTTTTCTAATTTTCTTGCTGTGGTTTTCACACCTGACGATGATTGCTTGCGTTGCGATCGAAACGTCGCGAGAATTTAATAGTTTTATTTTTATTATTTTATTATTTCCCTTCTACGTGACTTTAACGAAAGAACCAAGAAGATGGTATATTGTTAATCAACCAGTAACGTGGTGTGCGGTTACTCATGATCATGATGTGTAGTTGCTAGGCACTCGGTGATGGTACTGCATGGTTGCTAGGCGACCAGTAACAATACGATGCTGTGTAGGGACAAGTAACAATACTATGTGGTTACTAATGATGTGGTTGCTTGGAAACCAGTGACGCTATGTGTGGTTACTCGGGGGGGGCAATGATGCTGCACTTGGTTGCTTGGAAACCAGTGAGGATGTGCGGTTGCTATCGATGTGTGTGGTCTCCAGGCACCCAGCTAGAGCGGTACCTGGTTGCCATGAAGAGGCCGGACGTGGCTCAGGTGGCGGCGGTAGGGGCTCGGCGCCGCCCCCCCTCACTTCCCCGGGATCCCCGCAGCACCACGGCCCCGAGCGCCCCACTCTGGAGCAAACAGGTGACCCCCCCCCACTCCGACTCCAACCTCCAGGCTGGGTCGTCCCGTCACATCACACGCGCGGTCCCGCTTGGTTATGAATTCTTATTTATTTTCGTTGCAATTTATCTGAAATATCCGCACGGCCCCCTGCCCATGTTTCTCTTTGGTTGACTTTGCGTTTTTTTTCTTCTCTGCTCATTCCATCTCACGCGTGACTTCACTCCGACGGCTCCCTACCCACTCTCCGCTCTCCGCTCTCCGGGCTCCCTCCGCTCTCTCCCCGCTTTCTCTCTCTCCCCTCCANTCTCCGTTCTCTCCGCGTCTCCATCCCACACTCGCCGTTGCAGCGCACGGCGCGGCGTCCCTGCCGCCGCCGCCGCCCCCCCGTGCCGAAGATCCACCTGCACGCCCTCTCCGAGCGATTTGATTTTGGTTGCCATGACGATGACGCGGACGACGAGGGTGACGACGCGGGCGATGTGCCCGTCCCGGCCCACGATGACGGCGACCGTGACGATGACTTCACCGCAAATTTCTCCGATATGTTTGCCAGCGCAATTCCACTGTGCACCACCTCCTCCTCCTCAACCGGCGCGGAGAGCGTTGGATTCCGCAACGTCCGAGACGCACGGCGAGGCCACGCAGAGACCCAGCCGGCGCCATCGTCATCATCGCTAGCATCCACACCACCACCGCCCCACCACGATCGTCAACGCTGCCATCGCGAATGCCAACGCTGCCATCGCGACCATCGCAATCATCGGCGCTACCTCCGCTGCCACCGTCACGATCGTCGACGCTACCGTCACGATCGTCAGCGCCGCCATCAACGGGATTTTCGTTCACCCCACAGCGTTCGTCACTCCCCTCCGCCTCTCTGCCGCCTCGCATGCCACCCGCCGGTCCGTCACCGCCATCGCCACCCGCCCCACCGCCACTCCCGCCACGCCGCCTCCCGCACCGATGCCAGATTTCCCGGCGTCGTTCGTGTTCACCAGAACAACGCTCATAACGAACAGGATGCTGACATCACCGCTCGCCACAACAGCCACGCCGCTCGCCACTCAAACCGCACCGCTCGCCACTCAAACCACCGCTCGCCACCGCAGCCACATCTCTGCTCGGCGCCTCGGCCGCACCACTCCCGTTCCCTGCCGCGCCGTCGCTGCCCCCTCGCGCTGGCGAGTTGTTTCCTGGGCTGCCGCCGGGGGTGCCCCTGGGAGCGAGGGGGTTCCCCTGCGAAGAGGGATTTTCCCCGGATCGTTCCCAAACTTCCGCGTCACCACCGTGAAGAGAACGCGGCTCGCCGAGTTCAAGACAGGTGCGGGGGGGGGGGACAACGTTGGGGTGCCTGTGCGTGCACCTCGCCTGGCACACGTGCAATGGCGTATCGTCATTGTCGGTGGCGATTTGCGGGCTCTTCCCGTTGTTACGATTACGCTCGTTCACCCGGTTCAATTTCAAGTTCATTTATTAGCTATAGCCCTGTGAGCCCTTCGGCTCTTGAATCGGGTGCAACCGCAACAAACAAAAAAAAACATGAACAAAAAACATCTTAAAGTGAATGTGACTGAGTGCAAACAGAAAATCCAAGAAAAGACAGCAAAATATTGCAGAAAAAACACCATAAAGAGTCTCAGGAGGAGGGTCCTGCCAGGTTTGTCGCAGTAGCAGCAGCAGGGGTACATGCTGCTGCTGCTGGTCCTGCTTTGTGATCTCGGTGGAGAGATTTACAGGGAATTTGTCAGCAATGGGACGTGGGTTTGGCCGACACCAGTTCCACGAGTGTGCGAGTTTAGCTGTGGGAGGTGGAAACTGAAGAACCGGAGAAAACACACTCGGAACAAGGGGAATACAAACACTTGCTACACTCACGTGCGTGTGGACGCGTGTGTACGCNTGTGTGCGCGTGTACGTGTGTGTACGTGTGCGTACGTGTGCACGCTATGTATGTGCGTGTGTACATGTGCGTACGTGTGCGTACGTGTGCACGCTATGTATGTGCGTGTGTGTATGTGTGCGTACGTGTGCACGCTATGTATGTGCGTGTGTGTACGAGCGTGTGTGTAAGTGTGCGTATGTTTGTGCGCGTGTGTGCGTGTGTGTGTGTGTGGCAGACCCGAGTGGTCGGAGGAGCGAGTGCGCGCACTCATGGAGCGTCTGGAGAGGGAGACCGACGGCGCTCACGTGAACCTCTCGGCTGAGCAGATACGGGCGGCTCGCCGGTGCGGCACCGCACTCACTCACTCGCTTAACCACCCGCTCGGTCACATGCTCGTTCGCTCGGGGTCTTTGTAATTTCGTAACCCCCCCCACCCTCCCACCATGCCCACAGACGAGGTCACGCCGAGTCGCCCCCCTCTTTGGCGAAACAGCTCAGCGTGGGTTGTCCACCCCGGGAACTCTGTCGGCTACCTGAAGGAGAGAGCCACGCAGCAGCCCCCAGTGCCAAAGCACCCTCGAGCGGGGGTCATGGGAGAGGGGGGGCCCGGGGGAGAGGAGGTGGAGAGGAGGAGATGAGGAAGAGAGCGGAGGAGGAGAGGAAGGGGAGGAGGAGCAGGAGAGGAAGAGGAGGAGGAGAGGAGGAGAGTGAGAAGGAGGAGAGGAAGAGGAGAAGGAGGAGGAACAGAGAAGGGAGATGGTGAAGAAAGAGGAGAGGAAGAGGCAGGAGGAGGAGAGAAAGAGGGAGGAGGAGGAGAGGGAGATGGAAGAGAAGAAAAAGAGGAGAGGAAAATGGTGGAGGAGGAGAGGAAGAGGCTGGAGGAGGAGATGGAAAGGGAGGAGCAGACGAAGCGGGAGATGAAGAGGGTGGAGGAGGAGATGGAAAGGGTGGAGGAGGAGATGAGAATGGAGGAGCAGAGGAAGAGGGAGGAGGAGGAGGAGATGAAGAGGCTGGAGGAGGAGATGAAGAGGGTGGAGGAGGAGATGAATGGAGGAGCAGAAGAAGAGGGAGATGAAGAGGGTGGAGGAGGAGAGGAAGAAGGAGGAGGAGAGAAAGAGATTGATGAAGAAGAAAGAGGAGGAGAAGAGGGAGGAGCAGAGGAAGAGGGAGGAGCTGAAGAGGGAGAAGGATGAGATGGAAAGGGAGGAGCAGAAGAAGAGGGAGGAGGAGAGGTGGAAGAGGAGAAGAGGGTAGAGCAGGAGAGGAGGAAGAGGGAGGAGGAGAGAAGAAAGAAGAGATGAAGAGGATGGAGGAGGAGATGAAGAGGGAGAGCAGAGGAAGAGGGCAGAGGAGGAAATGAAGAGGGTGGAGGAGGAGATGAAAAGGGAGGAGAGGAAGAGAGAGATGGAGAAGAGGGAGGAGCAGAGGAAGAAAGAAGAGATGAAGAGGTGGAGGAGGAGGAGAGGAGGAAGAAAGAGGAGATGAAGAGGGTGGAGGAGGAGGAGAGAAAGAGGGTGGAGGAGGAGGAGATGAAGAGGGTGGAAGAGAAGAAAAGGGTGGAGGAGCAGAGGAAGAAGAAAGAGGAGCAGAGGAAGAAGAGAGAGGAAGAGGATGGAGGAGGAGATGGAAAGGGAGGAGCAGAGGAAGAGGGTGGAGGAGGAGATGAAGAGAGTGGAGGAGGAGATAAAGAGGGACCAGGAGAGGAAGATGGAGATGAGGAGAGTCCCACCTGCGCCCCTGGCCAGAGAGGAGCCTCGGGGCGACGAGGAGGATGAGGATGAGGAGGGAGCCGGTCAGGGCGAAGAGGGGTCACCGGCTATCGCCGAAGGTCGGCTCGGAGCCATCCCCGAAGAAGTGGAGCCTGTGGAGGGCAACGAGGTGTCGGGAAGAATCCTGTCACGAGGAGGAGTTGAGGTCGTGGAGGAGGAGGATGAGGAGATGAGTCCTGATGAGGGTTCGCCTGTTGAAGAGGTGAGTAATATGTATGTTCAACTCCTTTCGCACCACATGTCGCCCAACGTCGGAGGTGCAGGGTAAGGACAACAAAGTAAACACAAAAAGTAGCTCGAAAGAAATTAGTTTTCATTTCTTAATATCAGAAGGATAACCATTTTCTTGGTTCTTTCGGTAAAGTCACATAGAAGGTAAATAATTAAATAATAAAAATAAAACATATAAAATAATTCTCACGACGTTTCGGCCACAACGCAAGCAGCTCGGTCTATTATTTATTATTTCCCTTCTACGTGACTTTACCGAAAGAACCAAGAAGATGAATCCCTGCAGTCACGAAAGCTTTAAATCGAAGGATAACCATTCCAGATGGCCGCATCTCAAAGCACGCAATGCAGTGACTGGCTTTGTTCGATTTCTAGCTAAAAGCCGCTGCGAGGATGACCCAGAGTTTGCGTGATGATTTAAGCTCCTTAACAAAATATGAAGGTATCGTGGTTCATTTGTGACGAGCACTGTGTGTAATGAGGCAAATTTAATGTCTTCGTTCAGCAACCGGAAGCCAATGCAGCTGGGCGAGCACCGGATGGACATGCTCGGATCTTGCAATTCCCGTCACGACACGAACCAAAGAATCTCATACACACTCATGTTTTTTGCCAGATGTCCCGTAGAGTAGCGAGTTGCAAAAATCGAGCCTTGTCGATACTCGGCTACACGCCACCATGTTGGTTACATCATGGCTGGTATGAAAATTGCAGGACCCGACTGTATTTTGCGACATATAATTTTATAATATCGTGTTGAGGCTCTTTTTTAGATGAGAAGAAAACTGAATCTTGGAGTCTACAACGGCCACAGCAAATCCTCCAACAAATTGTTTCGCCTGCAGAACCGATTGCTCTCGGTTAAGCAGCATCTCGTTTCGTGCTAAACACACACGCGTGCGATCTTCGCGGTTACCGAGGCTCTCCATATCCAACTTCGGTTTCACTGCAGTGTACAATTGTGCATCATCGGCATATTCATGGGAACTTGATGGAATGCCTTGAGATGAAATCGGCAATTCGAGAGACGTATGTTTTAAAATAGGAAGGTCCAGAGGACGAACAGCTCTGGTACGCCAACTGGGCACGGCATCGGCGATGACTTTTCATCACCCAGCTAGACCAACTGTGATCGGCCATGTCGGTATGACTAAATCCACCCCAGGCCATCCCCGACACACCGAACCTTGACCATAGCCACTCGATGAATACCTTGTGGTCGACGGTGTCAAAGGAGGCCAACCAACGCTGCGGGTGCTCCGATCATCCATGATTTTGTAGAGGTATTGAGTGATCTTCTTGGTTCTTTCGGTAAAGTCACGTAGAAGGGAAATAATAAAATAATAAAAATAAAACTAAATTGAATACAATTCTCACGACGTTTCGCCATAACGCAAGCAGCCGTCCTCAGGCGAAGAACAGGGCTGTCGAAAGACAGAGTCTGAGATGAATCCCTGCAGTCACGAAAGCTTTCAATCGTATTGAGTGATCTTTAGTTGTGCCATCTCAATGCTGTGGAATTTGCGGTATCCTGACTGCAATGGGTTGAATGCGCCCATCCTAAAAACGTGGGGAAGTAACCACTTCAGACCAAAGCGCTCTGACCCTTGAAATCGTACTCGGGTTTGAGATCGGGAGACAGTTCTGGGGGTCACTGGCTCAAGCCAATTTTACAGGTAGGAACAACAGGTTCCACACTGCCCACAGGGATTATTTGTCTGTCTGTCGTGCATACACGGAATTCCGCCCACCCATGCACCTCCCCACCGATCACCGAGCTACGCCGCGATTGGTTGACGATGTCGGGGAGGGTGGTGGGGAAGGGTAAACATGCCCACTCATCCAACTTCCCCCCCCTGAACGCCACGCTGTCTAACCAAGTTCCTACCTGCCCACTCCGAAGGAACGTGTTTTTTCTAGAGCGGTGTTACCTGCGTCATTTCGAACCGGTCTGGAAACCGCCCGAGTTGAACAAAATATTGGTGGACAATCAGCGGTGCAAGCAACGTCCGAGCATGATTTGAGAATCCACATGTGGATGTAGTTGAGTGGCGATGTTTTATTTGGCAGCCGTGCGGTGACCATCGACACCTCTGCCACCGACGCTGGTGCCAGCTTCTCGAGTTTTACATCGGTTCCATGTTGATCAAAACTCAAGATGGCAGACCGGGAGAATGCGTTTGCTTAAAGAAACTGCCGTCTTGATCGTCACTATTTTACTGGCGAAGAACGTCGCAAGTCCTGTGCACAGACCGGGTTGACTCGTTGATGGGTGCTTAGAGTGCAGCAGACCCCTTCACGACGCGCCACAAAGCACGGGGGGTCGCGAGCCGACTCATTGATGCGCAGAGCATAGAACGATCTGCGTTGACTTGAAAATTAGTTGGTTGGCAGATGTACGGGCGGCTCTGTAAGCAAGTCGGACAGTCTTGAGCCTCCTCCAGGTCTGCTTTGCAGCGATCGCCTCCGGTGACAACCAGTTCCGCGCACTTTCCCCATTCTCTTTGTGCTGTTGAGCGTGTGTAGGAGGTGTCACGCGCTCTGGGCAGCCGAGAGACGACGAGCAGCTCCGACGAGGAGCTCGTGACCACGCGCGTCATCAGGCGGCGCGTCATCATCAAGGTGAGGGTGCGCGAGTACTGAGTGTTGGTGGTTGTGGTGGTTTACATCCCCCACCAAAGATGGACATCAGTGGGGAGGATGCGGCAAGGCGAATGGGTCTGTTGCCTTTTATAACCTCCTGTTCCAGGTGATGGCTAGCCAAAGCCTCCGTGAGGGTGAGTGGAGTTTGCATCATGGTTTATGCTCCTTGACGAGATCAGATAGGTATTGTGGTTCATTTGTGGCAAGCACTTCATACTGGTAGGAACCTCCTGGTTACACCAGCCCACAGGGGATTATTGTGTCCGTCCGTCGTGCATCCAAAAATGGGACGGGTGGGGCTGGGTGGAGAGGGGTGGGTGTGGAGGGGCTGGGTGGGGAGGGGCTGGGTGTGGAGAGGCTGAGTGGGGAGGGTGGGATAGGTGGGGATAGGTGGGGGTGGGAGGGGTGGGGCTGGGTGGGGGGTGGGAGGGGTGGGCTGGGTGGGAGGGTGGGAGTGGTGGGGCTGGGTGGGGAGATGCTGGTCACCCGTGGTGCCCTTATAAAACTCAACGTTTAACCTACTCACGCCGGCTTGTGCCCACCCTCACAGTCGGGCATATTTGCGGGAATACACCACGCCGCCGTTGACCCTGGCCATTGACCGAGCAACCCAACGTTCCTACCAGCTCCTCCGCAGGAATGTGTTTCTTGCGGAACGTGGACCCCTCTAATGGAACATGTGCCGGTTGTGAACATTCAGATTGCAATCCTGGGTTTAACCAGACTGGATTAGTGTGAGGAACTCACAGATTCTTCAGAGATCCGGACACAGTCCCATCGGTGAGCTACTCCGGCAAGCAAGGGTGGGTCACGTAGCCCGCATGCCCAAGCAGCTTCTGTTTGGCTAGACAGAGGGGGTTAAACGGGCGTTACATTGGATGGAAAAGACATGGAATGATGCGGTACAGGAGGATGTGGAGCTGAGTGGACTTTCCGAAGACTGGTACCAGCGGTGTCAAGATCGGCCTCTGTGGAGGAGGCTCGTGAAGAACGCTACTGGGCAGTTGGGTGCAGTCGCCCTCCAAAAACAGCGGAGGGCAGACAATCGATGCTTACAACAATGAGCAGAGTGCTGGGCGGCTAAAACGCAGCAAGTTGGCACAGGAGGGGTTCATCTCAGTCAAGCCATGACACCTGGGTCTGTCCCATGGCCTCCTGTGAGTAGTGAGGCTTCCACACTTCATGCGATGGCCTCAAAGTGCAGCTAGCTTGGCACAATCGTCATGGTAACACCACGACTTGGTGGCAAATGGTGGCTGTCGTGCGCATGCGTGTGCGTGCATGTGTGCTCGTGCAGGGCGAGGACGTTACGGACATGCCCACGGACTCGGTGACGGAGGAACAATTCACAGACGAGTTCGGCAACATTGTGACACGGAAGGTATGGGTCACTCACTCATTTGCTCGCTCATTCACGCACACTGGCTCACGCCGAGTTACAATGCCTAAACTCACTCGTCCTCTCTCTCTCTCCTCTCTCCCTCCCGCGGCACCCACTCCCACCCCCTGGGACCACCCCCACCCCTCCCTTCCCAGGTTACAAGGAAAATCATTCGGAGGATCCTGAGTCCTGAAACAGGCCCCACAACTGGAGGAGGCATCCTGGACCCTAGCTGCCACGGCCAGCCAGGGCCAGCGGCCGCACCGCTCACCGTGGGCTCCTCACCCACCGTGGGCTCCTCGCCCGGCACCCAGAGGGGAGCAGCGGAGGTGAGCGACTCGGGGGAGACGCAGCCCCAACCACGGCCGACGCGGGGGATGGGAGAGACGCGCGGAGGGAGGAGACGACGCGCGGGAACGCCGCTCCCACGTCTACAAGAGAACCGTGGTTCACGCCGATGAGCGACACAGCGGGGTGAGGGGTGGAGGCGGCAGGGGGTGGTTGGGGGGGGGGGTGTTCACTAATCGACCCCCCCCCCCACCGCGAGAGTGACCTCTTGACCCCTCCACCGGCACCGATCCACACACCGATTAATGCTGAATGCATGTGGCGTGCGGGCGCACCTATCCTGGCACGGGCAACGTGCAGATGTCACTGCCCACTGGCTTAGCGATTGGCATCTGTGTGAGTGTGTGTACGAGTGCTGAACCTGGAGCATGCTGCTAAGGAATGGGGCTTTCCTATCGGGCCCCACCAAAACTAAGACCTGCCTCGGTATTTTTGTCAGACCGTTCCATGAGTGATGGGGGCAGCCATTGAGAGAGTGGAGAGGTTTCTGTACCTGGGCAGTGTACTTCTGACCAGATCCAGTTTGGCAGAGGAGGTTTCACTCCAAATGATTGAAGCGGTATTATCTTTTAAAGGGCTGCGTAACGCTGTGTGGAAGCTACCTGGTCTTGTCGGCCACAGTCATGCCATCCCTTCTCTATACTTGTGAAAAGTGCAGCCTGGCCCGGTTTGAAACAATTAAGGCTGGTCTTGCCTACAATCCATCCTGGGTTTAACCAGACTGGATTATGTGAGCTCGCAGATCCTTGAAAGATCTGGACACAGTCCCATCAGTGAGCTCCTCTGGAAAGCGAGGCTGCTTTGGCTGGCTTATGTAGCCCGCATGCCCAGCCACAAATGGCCAAGCAGCTTCTGTTTGGCCGGATAGGGGCTAAACGGGCACGGGCTAGAGAAGGGATGAACTGATGCGGTACAGGAGGATGTGGAGCTGAGTGGACTTACCAATGACTGGTGCCAGTGGTGTCAAGATTGGCCTCTATAAAGATGCTCTACTGGGCAGTTGGAGCAGCCTCCCTCCAACAACAGCAGAGGAGCGACCGCTCACAACAACGAGCAGAGCGCCGGACGGATAAAACCACAGCGAGTTGGCACAGTAGGGAACACAGGTGGCACATCCACAGTTAACCCATGGCACCCCAGTCTGTCCCGTGACCTCCTGAAGAGCCTACCAACACTTCACAGGATGGCCTCAAAGTGCACCTCGCCTGGCAAAAACAACACGGTGATGTCACCATGGTGGCGGAGGACGGCTGTTGCGTAACCAATGGCTGGGGGTGCCGAGGGTGTGTAGGTGCTCCTCACGGAGTGTAGCGGTGGCGAGGCGGTGCTGACGAGGGCGGTGAGCGACTCTGTGGTAACGGGCTCTCACGCCGAGCGTCGCCATGGAGACCCCACGCTCACCATGGACCTGAGCGGTGCTCACCTGGACTTCCAGCAGGTGAGCAGCTCCTCACCACTCGACTCGCTTCATTACGATACTGGCCACTCTACCATTCTACTTTGCTCTCGACGAACCCACCTTGACCTCCATGCCCCCCCCCTCACACCCGTGCCCCCCCCTCACACCCGTGCCCCCCCCTCACACCGTGCCCCCACCCCTCACACCCGTGCCCCCAGGCTCTGCTGTATGCGGGGCCCCCCCCATGTGGGGGATGTCGACCTCCTGGAGTCGACCGAGACGGTGAACCCGACGGGTCAACCACCACACGGTGACCACCACCTCAACCACCACAACCACCACCACATGGCGACCACCACCACAAAAATCACCACACTACATCAACCACCACCACCGCCACAACAAACACCACACAAAAATCACCACACTACATCAACCACCACAACAAACACCACCACAACAACCACCACAACAAACACCACCACAACAACCACCATCGCAACGATGGCGGATTGCAGTGAGATGCATCATTTCGATAACAATAATAGTAGTAATATAATGACGCATGCACTCTCTCCCCCTACTCCTTCCTTCACCTCCTCCGCACTCTCACTTGCTCTCGCACACACACACACACACACCCTCGCACACACACTCACTCTCACTCGCTCTCGCACACACACTCACTCTCGCACACACACTCGCACACACACAAACCCCACTCGCAGGACGCGCATGAGGAAGTCCACCTCCGGGAACACTCGCGCACGCGCGCACCCAAGGCGAGGCGCTGGAGCGGCCGGGAGAAGACAGCAGCGGATAGAGAACGGCTCGTGTGTCAACGGTCTCTGTACCATTGCCTCCCATCCCCCCCCCCCCCCCCACCGCCTCCCACAGTCTCCCACCATCTCACACCGCCTCCCACTATCACCCACCGTCTCCCGGTCACACACATCCCGATGGACACTTCCAAAAACCTGTCCGTGTCTCCTCCGCGTGTCTCCACCTCCCCGACCCGGCGCGTCTCACCGTCTCCATGTCGAGTTCACGACTGGTCGAACCACCAGGGTGAGAACTCCGAGACAGGGGTGAGTCTCATTCGCAAGAGTGAGCCGGGAGGGGGAGGGGGGAGGAGGGGGATCACCACAATGACAAAAGCAAAACCGATTAAGTGAAGTGCAACAATGAAAAGCAAAGGGCCATTTGCGCGGAAAAAAAACGACCGTCTTCGCTTGCGGGAGAAAAGGAGGATATCGCACCGACGCAATTGCGTGTCGAGCAATGGACTCCCTTGTAGCCGCGAGCCCCCGCCCGTTGATGCCGAGACCGATCTCGTCACAGCAACAAAGCTGCGGCTCCAGCGACGTTCACCAGGGCACAGGAGGTGCGGTGGACGGGGGCCACCGTCGCACTGACAGACGAGGACGCGATCACTGCAGGCGCGAGTGACGTCGACAAGATTCCACAGCTCCACCTCTCCCACCCGTGTCTGCCCCCCCCCCCCCAGCGTCTCCCCGTGCATGCATGACCAAAGCAAGAGACCCCCCTCGCACCGATCGCAAAGGAAAGAGGCGGAGGGGGGGGCGGCCCTGATCCCCGCATTGCTTTTCTCTGCCCCCCCCCCCACCCGCACCCCCACCTTTCCAAGCATGTTTGCTATAGCATAGGGGGGGCACGGGGGGACACGGGGGGGGGGGNCCGGCACCCGCTCCCCCTTATGTTCTGCCGAGGTATATCCTGCTGGTATTGAGCATGCGTGCTTGCGATGGAGCTCACCTCTACTCAACTCAGCCGGTTTCACTACCAATACTGACCCCCCCCCCNGTCCACACCCCCCCCACCCCGCTTGGACTCTGCGCTAGCCAGGGCCGTGTGGATACAAACTCGCATGGGCAGTGGGTGAAAGCGTTTGAGAGAGCCCAGCAGGACAATCGCCACCACGACCGCCACTACCACCACAGCCATTGACGCCAGCGAGAGGGGTGAGGAGTGGCCCAATTGGTAGATGTGGCAGGCAGGCAGGCTCGGCATGGGGTGTACCCTGGTGGGATGTGCCCTCTGCCATGGGAAGGGTGAGCGAGGGGGTGAGTGCGGGCGAGGGTGGTGGTCCTCCCCTCCCACGTTTGAGAGTTTACTCCGGCTTTTGTCGTTAAAAAAAACCTTTTATTACTTACGCAAAAAATATTTAAGCCAACTCCAGCTGTAATGACTAATCGTACCGGCGATGATGAAGCTATACCCTGTAAGTACAATGACGAGGATGAATCGCTGTGGTTGCCTTCACATAACGATGTGGCGCCCCGTGCCCAGATGCATGAGCAGCCAATTAAACTTAACGAGCTGCACCCGCTGTGTGTGTGTCGTTAGTCGTTACACATCCGCGTGTTATGGGTACACGCGTGTGAGTGTGGGTACACGCGTGAGTGTGGGTACACGCGTGTGAGTGTGGGTACACGCGTGTGAGTGTGGGTACACGCGTGTGAGTGTGGGTACACGCGTGTGAGTGTGGGTACACGCGTGTGAGTGTGGGTACACGCGTGTGAGTGTGGGTACACGCGTGTGAGTGTGGGTACACGCGTGTGAGTGTGGGTACACGCGTGAGTGTGGGTACACGTGTGTGGGTACACGCGTGAGTGTGGGTACACGCGTGTGAGTGTGGGTACACGCGTGTGAGTGTGGGTACACGCGTGTGAGTGTGGGTACACGTGTGAGTGTGGGTACACGTGTGAGTGTGGGTACACGCGTGTGAGTGTGGGTACACGCGTGTGAGTGTGGGTACACGCGTGTGAGTGTGGGTACACGCGTGTGAGTGTGGGTACACGTGTGAGTGTGGGTACACGTGTGAGTGTGGGTACACGCGTGAGTGTGGGTACACGCGTGAGTGTGGGTACACGTGTGAGTGTGGGTACACGTGAGTGTGGGTACACGCGTGAGTGTGGGTACACGCGTGTGAGTGTGGGTACACGTGTGAGTGTCACCTGTGTGTGGGTACACGCGTGTGAGTGTGGGTACACGTGAGTGACACGCGTGTGGGTACACGCGTGTATGTGGGTACACGCGAGTGTGTGTGGGTACAGCGACACCTGTGTGTGTGACACCGAGCACAACACCTGTGTGTGGGTACAGGTGTGGGTACACGCGAGTGTGGGTACAGGTGTGTGACACGCGTGTGGGTACCTGTGAGTGGGTACACGTGTGACACACGTGTGTGGGTACACGTGTGACACGTGTGTGTGGGTACAGGTGTGGGTAACACGTGTGAGTGTGCGTACACGTGAGTGTGGGTAGACGCGTCAGTGTGGGTACACGCGTGTGTGGTACACAAGTACATGTGCGGAGACACGTGCGTGTGTGGGTACACACCTGTGTGTGGGTACAGTGTGGGTACAGGTGTGTGAGTGTGGGTACCTGCGTGGGAGTGTGCGCACACGTGCGTGTGTGGGTACACACCTGTGCGTGGGTGCAGGTGTGTGAGTGTGGGTACAGGTGTGTGTNAGTGTGGGTACAGGTGTGCGTGACACCTGTGTGTGGGTAGATGCGTGCACCTGTGTGGGTACAGGTGTGTGTGACACCTGTGTGTGGGTACAGGTGTACATGTGTGGGGTACAGGTGTGCGTGACACCTGTGTGTGTGGGTACAGGTGTGCGTGACACCTGTGTGTGTGTGTGGGTACAGGTGTGCGTGACACCTGTGCGTGTGTGCAGGTGTGTGTGACACCTGTGTGTGGGTACAGGTGTGTGTGACACCTGTGTGTNGGTACAGGTGTGCGTGACACCTGTGTGTGTGGGTACAGGTGTGCGTGACACCTGTGTGGGTACAGGTCTGTGTGACACCTGTGTGTGGGTACAGGTGTGCGTGACACCTGTGTGTGGGTACAGGTGTGCGTGACACCTGTGTGTGTGGGTACAGGTGTGCGCGACACCTGTGTGTGTGGGTACAGGTGTGCGTGACACCTGTGTGTGTGTGGGTACAGGTGTGCGTGACACCTGTGTGTGTGTGGGTACAGGTGTGCATGACACCTGTGTGGGTACAGGTGTGTGTGACACCTGTGTGTGGGTACAGGTGTGCGTGACACCTGTGCGTGTGTGGGTACAGGTGTGTGTGACACCTGTGCGTGTGGGTACAGGTGTGTGTGACACCTGTGCGTGGGTGCAGGTGTGTGTGACACCTGTGCGTGTGTGGGTACAGGTGTGCGTGACACCTGTGTGTGTGGGTACAGGTGTGCGTGACACCTGTGCGTGTGTGGGTACAGGTGTGCGTGACACCTGTGCGTGTGTGGGTACAGGTGTGCGTGACACCTGTGTGTGGGTACAGGTGTGCGTGACACCTGTGTGTGTGAGTACAGGTGTGCATGACACCTGTGTGTGGGTACAGGTGTGCGTGACACCTGTGCGTGTGTGAAGGTGTGCGTGACACCTGTGTGTGGGTACAGGTGTGCGTGACACCTGGGCGTGTGGGTACAGGTGTGCGTGACACCTGTGCGTGTGTGGGTACAGGTGTGCGTGACACCTGTGTGTGGGTACAGGTGTGCGTGACACCTGTGCGTGTGTGGGTACAGGTGTGCGTGACACCTGTGCGTGTGTGAGTACAGGTGTGCGTGACACCTGTGTGTGGGTACAGGTGTTCGTGACACCTGTGCGTGTGTGGGTACAGGTGTGCGTGACACCTGTATGTGTGTGGGTACAGGTGTGCGTGCCACCTGTGTGTGGGTACAGGTGTGTGTGGCACCTGTGCGTGTGTGACACCTGTGTGNGTACAGGTGTGTGTGACACCTGTGTGTGGGTACAGGTGTGCGTGACACCTGTGCGTGTGGGTACAGGTGTGCGTGACACCTGTGTGTGGGTACAGGTGTGCGTGACACCTGTGCGTGTGTGGGTACAGGTGTGCGTGACACCTGTGTGTGTGTGTGTGTGGGTACAGGTGTGCGTGACACCTGTGCGTGTGTGTGTACAGGTGTGTGTGACACCTGTGTGTGGGTAAAGGCGTGTGTGACACCTGTGTGTGGGTACAGGTGTGTGTGACACCTGTGTGTGGGTACAGGTGTGTGTGACATCTGTATGTGTGTGGGTACAGGTGTGTGTGACACCTGTGTGTGGGTAAAGGCGTGTGTGACACCTGTGTGTGGGTACAGGCGTGTGTGACACCTGTGTGGGTAAAGGCGTGTGTGACACCTGTGTGTGGGTACAGGTGTGTGTGACACCTGTGCGTGTGTGTGTGGGTACAGGTGTGTGTGACACCTGTGTGTGGGTACAGGTGTGTGTGACACCTGTGTGGGTACAGGTGTGCGTGACACCTGTGTGTGGGTACAGGTGTGCGTGACACCTGTGTGTGTGGTACAGGTGTGCGTGACACCTGTGTGTGTTTGGGTACAGGTGTGTGTGACACCTGTGTGTGGGTAAAGGCGTGTGTGACACCTGTGTGTGGGTACAGGTGTGTGTGACACCTGTGTGTGGGTACAGGTGTGTGTGACACCTGTGTGTGGGTACAGGTGTGTGTGACATCTGTGTGTGGGTACAGGTGTGTGTGACACCTGTGTGTGGGTACAGGTGTGTGTGACACCTGTGTGTGGGTAAAGGCGTGTGGCACCTGTGTGTGGGTACTGTGTGTGACACCTGTGTGTGGGTACAGGTGTGTGTGACACCTGTGTGTGGGTACAGGTGTGTGTGACACCTGTGTGTGGGTACAGGTGTGTGTGACACCTGTGTGTGGGTACAGGTGTGTGTGACACCTGTGTGTGGGTACAGGTGTGCGTGACACCTGTGTGTGGGTACAGGTCTGCGTGACACCTGTGTGTGTGGGTACAGGTCTGCATGACACCTGTGTGTGTGTGCGTACAGGTCTGCGTGACACCTGTGTGGGGGTACAGGTGTGCGTGACACCTGTGTGTGGGTACAGGTGTGCGTGACACCTGTGTGTGTGTGGGTACAGGTGTGCGTGACACACGTGTGTGGGTACAGGTGTGCGTGACACACGTGTGTGGGTACAGGTGTGTGTGACACCTGTGTGTGTGTGGGTACAGGTCTGCGTGACACCTGTGTGTGGGTACACGCTTCTGGCAGCAGGATGGTGGTGCCATGGTGACACCGCATGCAGCCCCTGAGTTGACTCCCAACCCGGGCGCCTCTGCATCGTGTTTGTATGTTTCTCTCTCTGTTGTGCATGGATATCCTCCGGATTCCCGTTTCCTCCATTGCTAAACCCACACACCTCGTGAAACTGCTATCGGACAAACAACATCCCAATGGTGACATTCCCTTCAAATCTCTCAACCGGGATCTCACAGCAACAGAAACAACGCCCCCCCCCCTACTGCTGTGACAAAACTGGCAGAACCCTCATAATAATAATAGTTAAATTTATAACGCGCGCAAATTTGCAGACGTAGTGGCTGCAACTCAGAGGCGCGGAGCCAAGCTCAGAGTCGCTTGAAAGCATGATTGTAGAGGTGAGTTTTTAAGTCTCTCTTGAAGGAGGCGATTGAGGTGATGCTGTGAATGTGCAGAGGGATATCGTTCCAGACTGTTGGGGCTGCCACGAGAAGCGGCGCATAGACGTGGCCATCCTGGATCTTAGTGAAGTATACGAATTGACGGCAGGAACTTCTTGACGGGTAACACACTTTTATTAAATCCTTCAGGTATCACAATACAACGTGTGGTCTTCCTTCTTCCTCCGACACACTCCACTAATCTCGTGTAAGCTCTAGGCCTCTGGCTACACACCATATACTCGACTCGTGTAAGCCCTATGCCTCTGGCTACACAATACACTCGACTCGTGTAAGCCCTATGCCTCTGGCTACACTATACACTCGACTCGTGTAAGCCCTATGCCTCTGGCTACACTATACACTCGACTCGTGTAAGCCCTATGCCTCTGGCTACACAATAGTACATTCGGCTCGTGTAGACCTATGGCTACACACACTACACTCGCCTCTGGGTTACACAGAGTCCCGGTCCCCTTAGGACAGCGGGGCTAGGTACCGCAGGGCTCTAGGTCTTCATCCCCGTCTTCATTCTTCGCTGGTTACACTCTCCCCTTACGCCTGTGTGCATCCCCTTTTATAGCCCTGCTCACGAGAGGCGGAGCTGATGCGTACATTCAGCATGAGCATCGCTCCTTAATAAACCAATCACGACGCACTCTCTTTACGATCCGGTTTCCCCAGCGCGTGTTAACACTCCTCCACCAATCCACCGCGCTGCCACCCGGTCACTCCCTCTCAGCATGTCACCGGTCCACAGCCAATCAGTACCCCGTAACCCACGACCCCGCGCTGACCCCTGATCCTCCACCGTCAGCGCGCGTCACCACCTACACAGCCAATCATCACACACTGTGCATACGATCCTTAATCCCAGCGCGTATCACCTCTACATCACCCCCTCCCACATAGCTTGCAGCCGGCCGGCTGTTAACCTACAACACAACATAACGCAACGCAGTAATAAAGAACTCCCCATCCCAGTGTGCCCCGTAACACAACAACAACAACAACAACATAACACAACCTTAAATACGAAGCAATATACAGCCCGACGAACAACACAATAAAAGCGAACACCGTAAAACGAACGCGCCAAGTGTCACCGTGACCCACGCAGTGCCGAGGCGCTCCGGCTGCCTCGACTCCGCACGTGGTAGATTACACAAAGTAGCGCGACCTAGCGCGAGTCCGTCTGGCCGGTCCGTCGTATGGAACGGGACGTTGGCGACCGTCCGGTGTCTCCGGCAGCTCTAGACGGCACGGATCGGGCCTGGAAGGACCGGCCCCGCCGTGGAGATCCGGCCGCCGGTGGTCGGCAGCAGTCAGTTCCGAGACACCTGGGAGCGGGTCAGGCGGAGACATGTGAGGAGCAGGCAAGGACAACTCCCCCTCAGGGTCGTCGGTCACGTCACATGCTCGGCCCTCACGACACAAGGGGAGGCCATACGGAGGCGAGAACGGTTTCAGTCGGGAGGGGTGGACGTACCAACGGCGTTTCCCCCATTTTATCTGAACGCACTGGGGGCGCGCAACCCGCACGACCTCCACGGGTCCCCGCCACGGCTTCAACAATTTAGGTGACGTGGCCAAAGGTGCCTGAGGGCAATGCAGCCAGGCCTTGTCACCTGGTTCCCAATTGTGCACGGATACCTTCCGTGCCCGCAACCGCTCGTTCGCAATTTGGCGAGCCCGCGAATTAAGCCGTGCGGCCTCCCTTGCCTCTGTCAGTTTATGAATATTAAATTTAATATGCTCTGCCAATTTAGAATTAGTTCGTGGTGCGGGCAGACCCAGCTGCGTTTCCATGGGCGGGTCGGCTTCCCGGCCGTACATTAGAAAAAACGGGGAAAACCCCGTAGCTGCATGGGGGGCCATTCTATACGCGGCAAGGACCCCAGGGACCTGCAGGTCCCAATCAACATGCGACTCACACACCTGCTGGCACAGCATAGAGGTCAATGTCCTGTTAAGCCTTTCCACCATCCCGTCCGTCTGCGGGTGGTACGGGGAGGTACGCACCTTTTTGGTACCCAACAGGTCGCACACCTCCTGCAGTAATTTACTCGAAAAATTTTTCCCTTGGTCAGTCAGCAAGCGTTCGGGAGCCCCTTGTCCAGGACGTAGCCCTGAACAAAGGCGTCCGTCACAGCCGCCGCCGACTGGTTGGCGAGTGGCCACGCCATAGGCACCGGGTAAAATATTCGACCCCCACCAACAGGTATTTATTACCCCTAGGCGTGACCGGGAAGGGCCCCAGAATATCGAGTGCAACGAGCTCGTTAATGCGCGAGACCTGAATAGATTGCAGTGGTGGATTAGCTGCCACGGGCGGTGGTTTCCGTCTGGCGCACTCAACACAACCCTTTAGAATATTCACCACATCACCCCCCATTCCCGGCCAATAATAGTCATGCTGAAGCAGGGCAAGCGTTTTGTTAACTCCCAAATGCAAGAGGCGTTCGTGTGCGGCCAAGACAACCTTCCCCTTACAGCAGAAGGCACCACAATCGAATGCCGCCGGGACAAACTGTCCCATCTCATCAACAGGCCCTGCTTAAGCTCGTAGGAGCCAGTTCGGTCGTGGCTACCTTCGGAACCCTCCGTCTTCCGGCGCAATGCCAGCAGGGAGCTGTCCGCCATTTGGAGACGGCCCCACTCACTCAACGACAGTGAGAGCAGCGAGTCCTGACCCCTGGGGTAGCGGACCATCCCCAATTGGTGTGCTCGCGGTCGCAACCAACGCCTCCTACCTTCCGTAACCGGAGGTTTACAGCGCGCCGATCCGATAAGCACGCACATTTGTGACAAGGCAACAACCGCGACAGGGCATCGGCATTCGTGTGTCGCAACCCTTTACGGTACGTAGTCGTGAACTGATAGTCCTGAAGGACTTCCAACCAACGCGACAATTGGCCGAGGGCTGGGCAACCCGTAATGAATACTGGAGCGCCGCATGGTCCGTCCGGACCGTGAAATGACGACCATAGAGATATGGCCTGAATTGTTGTACAAAAAAAACAATGGCAAGTAGTTCACGACGGGTGACGCAGTAGCGCTGCTCTGCCGGCGACAACACCCTGCTACCATAGGCGACCACCCGTTCGACCCCTCCAATGACTTGGGACAGCACCCCCCAATGCCCGTGTTGCTAGCATCCGTGTCTAGCAGAAGGGACTCTCGAAGTCCGGATAGCGCAAGGGTGGGGCCCTTACCAAGGCGTCCCGGAGGGAGCAGAATGCAGCCTCCTCCTCCGGCCCCACCGGAACTTCACTCCTTTTGCCGTTAAAGCGTGCAAGGGCTTCGCAATGGTGGCGAAGTGCTCAACGAATCGGCGATAATACGAAGCAAAACCGATGAAACTGCGCACGTCTGACACTGACGTGGGCGTCGGCCACGAACTGACACAGTCCGTCTTCGCAGGATCGGTAGAAATCCCCGAAGAGTCGACAATGTGACCCAAATACCTCACGGATTTACGAAAAAGATGGCATTTGGCCGGTTTAAACTTTAATTTAGCCGATCGCATTCGCAAGAACACCCCTCTCAATCGCTGGAGGTGTTCCTCGAACGTTTTACCGAAAACAATGACATCGTCAAGGTAAATGAGGCACGTTTCCCACTGCAAGCCCGACAAAACCAATTCCATAAGACGCTGAAACGTCGCAGGAGAGGAGTGAAGTCCCATGGGTAACCGGTTAAACTGAAACAGGCCCCTGGAGTCCGGAATGCAGTCTTAGGCTTAGACTCCTCATCGAGTGGCAACTGCCAAAATCCGGACAATAAATCAAGAGTCGAAAAGTATCGCGCACCGGACAATGCGTCGAGAGACTCGTCCATCCTGGGAGCGGATACGCGTCGGCCACCGAGATCTTATTCAGGCGGCGGAAATCGACGCAAAATCGCAGGGACCCGTCCTGCTTTTTAACGAGCACAATAGGTGCTCCCCAAGGACTGGAAGAAGGCGAAATAATGTCGGCTTCCAGCATATCGTTAACTGCCGACTGAACATGTTCCTTCTCAGCAGGACTCAGTCGGAAGGGATTTTGCCTGACCGGTGCCGCATCGCCCGTTTCAATGTGGTGGCGTAGCAGGTCCGTGCATCCGATATCATACTTATGTTTACTGAAGACATCCGAAAATTCAATCAGCAACCCGCGCAACGCGCCCAACTGTACCGCTGACAAATCGTCAGAGTCCGCGCACAGCATATTAATCCAATCTAGGTCCTCCTTTGATGGTACGCTATTCGTGGGGCTCGATCAACCTGCGCAACCAGCCTCTCCTCCGCAGGGACCCGTGCCGCGTGAGCCAGCACGGTGCCCTGCTGAATGACGGCCGCCGCGCCCAGCGTTTAAAACCATGACAAACGGATCCCTGTCTGCCCCAACCAAAGTGTGAGCCACCGATAAATCGAGACCTCCAACAGCCCTATTAGAAGGACCCAAAAGCATGGCCTGTTCCGAGCCTCCTTCCCCCATGGCTTCCGTAACCGGAGGGGAACCAACATTTGTGAACCCGGGGCACGTGCACGGTCTGTGTTGCTAACGCCTGAATGGTAGCGCACGCCGTCCGAATTACATTAGGGCTCGTCAAAAATGAAATACGGCGACCGATGGCAGTTCAATGCAACGCTGATCAATGAGAATTTTGATGGGCATTTTCGCCAAAAAATCAGTGCCCAATAGGCAAGGAACCGCCAGGGAAGATGAAACGAAAACGGGTCCCGACAATTTGATATCACCAATGCAAATGGACGCCCTAATCTGACCGATAATGCCCAACGATCCCCCGTTAGCGGCGTAAAATGGCACATCCACCGGAAGAAGCGGACGACATTGTACCGGGAGAATATTATAAATGAGATCCGAAATAATAGTCGCCGATGCCCCGTGTCCACTAACACCCTGACCTCGACCCCATCAATCGATCCGGTAACGACGGATGAACCCGCTGAGGCAGCCACAATTCTGTGCCCCAATTCCGACCATTTAATGTCTCCCCGGTCCCGGCCGAACCCCCTCTCCGAACCGAATCTCCGAACTCTACTCGGCTCTCCCTCGTCGCAACGCGACGACCCATACGTGTCGAGTATGCGGGCCAAGCATGTGAGGTGCCGCGACTTGCCGGGGTTTGCAGTGATGACTTGGGGCCTTGGTCGTCGTCCAGCCGAGGTCCCATGGCGCGCTGACGTGGGGCACGGCAACCGGAGGCCACGTGGCCACGAAGGCCGCAGTTATAGCAGGTGATGACAGTAGTCGGAGATCTCGGTTGCTCCAGCTTGCGGGCCGCTCGCAGAGGCGAACGACCCCCGACTCCAGTCCCCCGCTCGTCCCGCGATGAACGCGTCCTCTCGTGGGCTGACGACTTGGGGCACGGTGTCAACCGGAGCCGGAGTTGAGGCCACGGCAGCGTTGCAGACGACCCCCTGCTTTCGTTGAAGGACCTCGTGCGCTTGCATGCTCGTGGCGACCCGTAATGAAGAAATATCGGTGTCGTCGGCCGTGTTGATGGGGACCCCCAGGTCCTGCGCCAACTTGAGCAGCTGCTCCAAAACCATCGCATCTTGGCCCTCCTCGTCCATACGAGGGAACGCGGCGTCAGCGAGAGCGAGCAACGCCGTGCGGTAGGCGAGCACGGTCTCCGTGTCCGCCTTCCGTCTTGCGTAGAAATGATGGCGGCACGCGAGGGCGGACCGTAGACTTTTGCCATGAGAGCCAGCGCATCCTTGAGCGTGGAGCGGTCCGACCTGCGTGCGGACGTGAAGGCCGCGAGCGCGTTGTCGTCCAGCATGGCAGGCAGTGCCCGCAGTGCCGTAGCGTCGGACCAGGCGGACATCTCTTGATGCGCCAAAAATCTGCGCTGAAATAGGCTCCAATCCCCGCCTTCCGCCTTGAATGCTGACAACGTGGGAAGGCGCTGCTGAAAATAAAGTCGTCCTCCTCCTCGTGCTTCCTCTCTGCCCCCCGTCGGTGTGTAAGATGGCGGCCCCAGCGGCGGGTGTGTAATGGCGGTCCGCCGCGCGCGTTGGTGACGTCAGCGGCCGCGCATGGAGAACCGCTGCCACGTGGTGATGGCCGTTCCCGCCAAAAGTTGGAGCGGATGAAACGGCGGGAATCGCCAAATCGTTTTGGCGGGAATCTGCAGAGCGACCCTGTAGCACGTCGGCCGCCGTCCCGCTCCTCCCGACGAGCTGATCTCCGCCAAGATGGACGCGGCGGCGAGCAGCAGGTCCGCCAGACGGGAGTGTGCCTCGCGAAGCACGGTGTCAGTCCCCCGTCTCTCGTCCGGCGCCGTCGGTGGATCCTGCCCGTGGGCAGCTCCTCTTCCTCACCCCCTGATGCCCGCTGGCCCGCGTCGTCGAGGTTGTCCTCGTGTCAATCCCGTGGGTCGACGGTTCCTCCTTGTATCCATGCTTGGAGGACCGTTTCACTTCTGACGCCAGTTGAAGTATACGAATTGACGGCAGGAACTTCTTGACGGGTAACACACTTTTATTAAATCCTTCAGGTATCACAATACAACGTGTGGTCTTCCTTCTTCCTCCGACACACTCCACTAATCTCGTGTAAGCTCTAGGCCTCTGGCTACACACCATATACTCGACTCGTGTAAGCCCTATGCCTCTGGCTACACAATACACTCGACTCGTGTAAGCCCTATGCCTCTGGCTACACTATACACTCGACTCGTGTAAGCCCTATGCCTCTGGCTACACTATACACTCGACTCGTGTAAGCCCTATGCCTCTGGCTACACAATAGTACATTCGGCTCGTGTAGACCTATGGCTACACACACTACACTCGCCTCTGGGTTACACAGAGTCCCGGTCCCTTAGGACAGCGGGGCTAGGTACCGCAGGGCTCTAGGTCTTCATCCCCGTCTTCATTCTTCGCTGGTTACACTCTCCCCTTACGCCTGTGTGCATCCCCTTTTATAGCCCCTGCTCACGAGAGGCGGAGCTGATGCGTACATTCAGCATGAGCATCGCTCCTTAATAAACCAATCACGACGCACTCTCTTTACGATCCGGTTTCCCAGCGCGTGTTAACACTCCTCCACCAATCCCACCGCGCTGCCACCCGGTCACTCCTCTCAGCATGTCACCGGTCCACAGCCAATCAGTACCCCGTAACCCACGACCCGCGCTGACCCCTGATCCTCCACCGTCAGCGCGCGTCACCACCTACACAGCCAATCATCACACACTGTGCATACGATCCTTAATCCCAGCGCGTATCACCTCTACATTAGTATCAAGAGGAGGTCGTGAGTCGCGCTGCGCAGGCATCATGAACGCGAGTCTTGAGACTCGATGAGGCTCTCCAGGACAACACGCGGAGTAACACGCGTGTCTGTGGCTACGTACGCGTGTGTGGTGTGTCGGTACACGTGGGTCAACCACACGGAGCCAAATCGTACTCAAGCCGTTTTATTTTCAAACATTGGCGGTTAGTCGCCTCGTTACTCGACGATGGCTACTACCACAAATACGGCTCCCGTTAACTTCGCTCAATTCCTCCTCCCATGTCGAGGACTCGGTCAGCGCGACGCTGGTGTCGATCGCGCCGCGTTTGTCCACCACAACAATCGCCCACTCGACCACCACACTGCAGGTCAAAACAAAATCCCTGTATAGCCTTAAGACTGTTAGGCCAAGTGCTGCTGGCAAGTAGCACCTACAAAGGCCGCAACCGGCCACTTTGGCCACGGTTGTGAGATGTTAACTACCTCGCCTGGTATACAGGTGCTCGTGGGTTCCATCCCGAAGCTGACACCTGCTGCTGTATATTTGAGTTTGCACGTTCTCTCTCACAGTGCTCACGCGGATTTGTCCTCCGGGTCCTCAGATGTTTCCCTCCACATTTAGGATATTTGGCTGCTATGAAATTCCCCGCCTCTGCTGAGCTACCATTTGGGCCAGGTCGCTTCTGAAAAAGAGCTATTTAGCTCTGTGGGCCTTACCTGGTAAAATATCAAATAGTTTAGTTGCACACGCCACATTTCGCAGCAAGCATCACATTGGCAATGACCTCCGTGCGCCTCTAGATGGGGCCCTTGGCACAGACTCCACACGTGGATTCACAGCTCAGTCACGGCTCTCTCCGTCGCTCCATCTCCGCTGTGGACGTCCTCTGGAACGCGTTCCACTCCAAGCCGCGATCATCGGCCACCATTGTCCTTCTCCTGTCCACACACAGAGGCACATGCACAATAAGACAAAGATCCCCATGCAGGCGACACAGACTGCTGGAGAAATTGCTGTCAGCAAGCACCGATGAAAGCCAGCATATACACACTCATACATCCATCCAAAGACAAAGATGTCCCTATAACCTTAACAGACTATTGGGGCAAGTGCTGTCAGCAAGCATTTATGAAGGCCAGCACGGCACACGAGGGGTGGGTGGTCAGAACCGCGCCCCCCAGTGACGATGTTTGCACACTGCACCAGGTACTCATTGGAGGCTGAGTCGACCTAGGGAAGCCGAGGACCGTTTCAGATAAGTCACCGGTGTTGGCCGTGAACGGGAATCGAACCCAGGTTGCCGGGTTCGTAGCGCAGCGCGCTACACTACCGCTCCCCACACAAAAGCCACCGCATACACACACACACGTATAACAACCACCGTTCACCACTCAGCGGCGGTGACGTCACCACACGCTTGTGCCATGCTAGGTGTGCTTTGAGGCAATGTTAAGTGTCATTGGCCTGCTGTCCGGCAGGAGGTCACGGAACAGACCCGAGTGCCATCGGTTGACCGACGGTTAACTGCGCATTATCCGCACGGCGCTCCGCTCGTTGTTGTAAACACTGCTCTTCTGCCCTCCGTTATTTCTGAAGGGAAACTGCCTCGAACTCCCAGTAACGTCCTCCACACATGCCGACTTGACGCAGCTGGTACCGGTCATCGGCAAGTCCAATAAACGCCACATCCTGTACCGCATAAGTCCATCTCTTCTCTCGCCCCGTGCCGCGCCGTTCAATTACCATTAATCGCACCTAAAAGAACCCTACGGACACGTGCGCATGCAAACGCACGCGCAACCAGGCACGCACACACATTCCTGCGGTGGAGAGAGAATGAGACCGGGATGAGAAAACAGGCTTGCGGGATACGGTTTGGCACGAACGCGCTCATAAACCATTCACTAAAGACACACGTGTCCATCACCACACACGCACATACATTGACTAAGCACACACCGTACACAAAGATCCTCCCGTATAGCTCTAACAGACTGTTGGGCAAGTGAACGCCCGGCCACCTTTGTCTTCCTAGTACTGTTACTTACACACCACACCAGGTAGTATTTAAGGTTGAGTCTACCTAGGGGATACCCATGGCAGGTGCAGATACATGCCACCGATGTTGTTCGTGGGCAGAAATCGAACTGAGATCGCCGGGTTTGGAACAGTGCGCAAACCACTGTGCCACCGTTCCACGATGAACCACCACACAAACCACAAACCACTCGCGCACACGCACTAACCACCCACACACACAATCCACTAACCACACACATACATACAACCCTATCCACACAAACCATTAACCACACACCACTAACCACACACACACAACCCACACACACCACTAACACACACACACAATCACTATCCACAAACACATACAACCACTAACCACACACACACCACTATCCACACACATACCACCACACACACCACTAACCACACACACACATACAACCTACTAAACCACACACCCACACAACCCACTAACCGCACGCACACACAATCACTACCCACACCCACACAACCCACTAACCACACACACCACTATCCACACACACCACTATCCACACAACCCACTAACCGCACACATAGACACACCACTATCCACACAACCGTTTGCCAATACGTGGGCGGTCACGTCTGAAACTTGTCCGCTCCGTCACACTTGCCGTGCCGGGAGATCGAATCGAACCCTAGTGCTCTAGGTTGCGAGTGCAGCGCACCACCACGGTGTCCGTGCCCCTCTATTCCAGTCTGTGGCTCTCCGTGTGAGTCACCATTCCCCCCACTGTGACAGCTGCCACCCATGTCTCAGCTAAGAAGAAGCTCGACTCGTCCGTGTTGACCGCTCTAAGACGTGATCCGTGTGCGCGGCAAAACGTCAAAGTGAAAATGTAATTGTTGAACACCATCTATTTCATTGAGTGTCTTTTTAGTAAACAACAACAACAAACTGTGCACCGTGTCGAGATGGAACGTTTTTGCCGGTGCCGATGTTGTCTCGTGGCCGAGTTGCCCTTGAAAAACAGCGTCCTTAGCTCAATGGGCTCGACTCACGTGAAGCACTTCTCGTTATTAAACTCTCCCATTTCACTGGGCCCCCCCCCACGCCATGCGGAGAGCGGCATGGACGCCACGCCAGAGACGGTACGGCAGGTAGCCCGGCGTCACACCGCGTCACACCGCGTGACCCGGCGTCACACCGCGTGACCCGGCGTCACACCGCGTCACCCGGCGTCACACCGCGTCACCCGGCGTCACACCGCGTCACCCGGCGTCACACCGCGTCACCCGGCATTACACCGCGTCACCCGGCGTCACCCCGCGTCACCCGCGTCACACCGCGTGACCCGGCGTCACACCGCGTGACCCGGCGTCACACTGCGTGACCCGGCGTCACACCGAGTCTTGACACTCGGGGCAGTGGGGCAGTGACGCAGCGCAGCGGGGGGCGATCGCCGCTCGTTGCCAAGGTTCATGGTTCGAATGCAACGGCCCCACTGGTTAATGCTGCGGTTGTAAAACCATAACAGTGCTCCACTCGCAGTGGACGATAAAGATTCCCATGACATCATTAGCAAGTGTAGGCCATTGTGTGCCGGCGACAAGAATGCAACGTTTTCCCGCAAACTGAGATTACACAGGAATGGCAATCACTCCCTCCCCCCCTATTTCAACCACTTGGCAGGACCCTCCTTAAAAGAGTCATGAGACTCGATGAGGCTCTCCCTGGGTGAAAAATCGTCGCATCTGCTCACGGATCCTGTTACAATCACCATGCGACTTAGAGAGCAGCAACCACCACCACCACGTCACCACACTCACTCACTCGGAACAGAACTGCACTCGCACACCCATAAATCACTTGCTCACCTTCATACACATTCACAACAAAGACTAATATTCCCCGTATAGCCTCAACAGACTGTTGGGGAAAGTGCTGTTAGCGAATAGCACATATGAAGGCCGGCACGGCACACGAGGGGTGGGTGGCCAGCACTACGCCCGACGCCTTTGTCTCCCGAGTGGTGATGTTCACACATCGCACCAGGTACTAATTTGAGGCCGAGTCGACCTATGGGAGGCCCAGGACCCGTTCAGATAACCGACACTGGTGTTGGCCATGAGCGCGAAACGAATTCGGATGCCCGGGTTCGTAGCGCAGCGCGCTAACCGCTACACTACCGCTCCCCTCGTTCAACCCACACACTCAACACTACAACACACAACAGCCTCGCCATGAAGTTGTCGGCGATGTCACCACAGCACTTGTACCAGGCTAGGTGCATTGTGAGGCCATCACGTGACGTGAAGACGACGGCTCGCTTCTCTGGCAGGTCACGGGACAGACCCAGGTGCAATGGGTTAAATGAGATGTCTGACAAACTCAACTCATGCAAAGGCGCCATGCGTAACCGCAGGAGTAACAGCACGCAAGCATCCACGCCCGCACCCACGCCCGCAGTGGGAATGCCTGTGGTGAGCACCCACAAGTTTCGATCTGCCCACTCCCCAGACAGCAACAACAAGAATGTGCTCAAGGGCACGTGGGTGAGCGTGCGGAGGCTGGGTGTGTGTACCTGGAGGAGCAGGTGCGAGAGTAACTGGATGTGTACAGGTGTGTGTGTACCTGAGGGAGCAGGTGAAAATACCTGGGTGCACAGATTTGCACACACTCAGATATACACCCCTGTGGATGTGTGTACCTTAGTACACGCGTGTGTGTGTATATACCTGGCTCACAAATACACAGAAACACACACACACCTGTACATGCGTCTATCTCTATGCATCTGTGTGTACACGTGCATGTGTGTGTGTACACGTGTATGTGTACGGCCTTCATAGGTGCTCGCTAACAGCACTTGCCCGAACAGTCTGTTAAGGCTATACGGGGATCTTTGTCTTTGTTGTGTGTGTGTACACGTGTAGTGTGTGTACACGTGTGTGTGTACACGTGTATGTGCGTGTGTGTATACGTGTGTGCGTGTGCACGTATTGGGCCACCTACCCCCTCGTGTGCTTTTCCGTCCTTCGCATGTGCTATTCGCAAACAACACATGCCCCCAACAGTCTGCTAAAGGTTATACGGGCGAAGTTTGTACACATGCGCGTGCATGTGTACGTGCGTGTGTGCCAGTGTGAATATGCCTGCCTGGGGGTCCCCTTGCTGAACCCTGAGACCCCCTCACCAGGGCACGGGCGTGACGAGGTGTTCTCCCATGGTAGCGTGGATTTTTCTAGGTCCTCCGGTTTTTCCCTCCACATTAAAAAAACACGTGCTTTTGTAGTGTATTTGTCTGCTCGACAATCCCATATAAGCCACTTCATTGGGCAGGTCGCCTCTGAAAGAGAGTCATATAGCCCCGTAACCCAGATTCTCAACAGCTGGGATATGTGACTGTGGTCTCAAAAACAACCCTAAATGCACAATAAACCCGGTTAAATTAATAAATAAATGTCTGTTATTACCGATTTGCCGCACACACAGACCGCGGGGTCTCGAGCAGTAAATACAATTGACTCGTGCACCTTCTTATCCGAGACTCCAGCAGCAGCCGTCACAACGGGAGGGGGGGATGAGCAGTATAGACCCACCAACTCACACAGAGACCCATAGACTCACCGACTCACACAGAGACCCATAGACTCACACAAAGACCCACCCGACTCACAAAGACCCATATAGACTCACACAGAGACCCATAGACTCACTCACTGGCCCACAGACGCACAGAGACCCATCGACGTACACACACAGAGAGCAATCGACTTACGCACAGAGACACCCTAGACTTACTCACACAGAGACCCATAGACTTACTCACACAGAGACCCACCCGACTCACAGAGACCCATAGACTCACTCACCGGCCCACAGACGCACACAGAGACCCATAGACTTACTCACAGAGACCCATAGACCTACTCACACAGAGACCCATAGACTTACTCACACAGAGACCCATAGACTTACTCACACAGAGACCCATATACTTATACAGAGACCCATAGACTTATGCACACAGAGACCCATAGAATTACTCACACAGATACCCATAGACTTACTCACACAGAGACCCATCGACTTACGCACACAGAGACCACAGATGCACACAGAGACCCATAGACTTACTCACACAAACACCCATAGACTTACTCACACAGAGACCCATAGACCTACTCACACAGAGACCCATAGACTTACTCACACAGAGACCCACAGACTTAGAGGGACACTGTGGGTAGTGGTCAGCAGCACGCTGCCCTTGCAATCCAGAGGTCACTGTGCTCAATTTCATCTCCCGGCACGGCAGGTGAAACATTGGGAACAGGTTTCTTAAAATCCATTGCATTCGTTGCTAAAATCCCACTGGCATCTGCCTTCATCCAGCAGTGGAGTGCGCATGGCTGGTGATGGGAGAAAGTGACATTGTGGCAAACACACTTTTAGAATAAAAACGTTGTAATATGGGTGTATACGCTCACACACCGTGCATAACACACACACACAAAGCACCACACACCTCACACGCCACACAGGCACACCTCATACAGCACCCCTCCCTCCCCGCGTGTGTGTGGAGTGGGTGTCACACCCAGACACACGCATCACACCACCAATGTACACATATCTCATTCACAAAGTTCATGCATAGACACCTCCACGTACACACACCCGATGCAGAGAAATATCACCCATACAGCGTTTTCCCAGACTCTTCGTGGTATACGTTCTGTTAGCGATGATCTATTACTGCGTACAAAACCCCCAACGCACGCAATGCACACGCCACACACACACACCCAACTCACCACACACACACANCACGCAGCACAACATTCATGCATGCACACCTCATCCAACCCCTCCTAACACCATGCATAACCCATTAGCAAACGCACCTTTGCACTCACCTTTACCTGCAGTGTCCGCTGTGCGCGGGAGGGTCGTGGTCACATTTCACCTGCTCCGTCCGACCCTGTGCATCCTTCTCCTGTTGCACAGAGGACACGGGAGCTCTGTGGGAACCCAGTCAGACTACGGTTAGACCCCCGGTTAGACCTCGACACCGTGGCCAAGATCCTCTTAACGTCACCACCTTCCCGCTTCACAAACTCCCTCGTTGTGTGGGCGAGCGGCCGCGTTGCCTCTATATGTCGGCCCTGACCAGACTAAGTCGTCCGGATAGGAAGGGGTGGCCAAGTCCCTGCAGCCAAAGTTACCCAATACTCGGCACCCCGGCACACAGACCACAATACCCCCCCCCCTCCCCGTGAGGGGTTGACTTGGTTTCTCCCAATGCAAACTCTCTGCCCGGAAAGTGCAAACTCAAAGCCCAGGCTGACCAATCAGAGGCAAGTAATTCGTATCACGTGATTTCCCCGCCCCCGCCCTCCCGAGCAACCAATCACACGGTGGCAGCGTGCCCGGTCACGTGATCGAAGGGAGCAAGAACCCAAATGGCAAAGAGAGGCGTTTGCATTGGTGCCCAATGGCCGTCACTTTTTTGCCCTCGCCGAGATATTGGAGCGAATAAACGGCACCATTTAGCAGTCGTGCACGTCTCCCAAGCGTGGGACGACACTTGGCAGTGCACATTTGACGAACGGAGCCCGCAAAGCCCGCAGGTTGAGGCTCGCACGAGGCCGCAAGGAGTGAAGGCACTGACCAGCGCCGCCATTTTGTGCCCGGCCGTTGTTGTTTGTGGGATTCACAGGCACAGGGGCGAGGCCCCACGGCACAGCACCACGGGCCCCGTGGCACCACGACATTGCCAGCAATAGCACGGCTGTAGAGCCAACGCGACCACCAGCTGCAGTCACGCCATCCTGTGTTGTGTATTCGCCCATTGCTTGGGTTGTTGTTAGCTGGGGTGTTGGTGTCATGGCTGTCCGAGTGGCGGGTGAGTTTCTCCACGTTAGATTTCCCCACGTCGTCCACGGTAGCCGTGTCGCATGTAAGAGAAACCACCCCGCCTCAGCAGCCATGATGAGGCTTGCAAGTGAGACGGGAGGTGACGTGGTGGTAGAGTTGATGCCTTCGTGTCGGATCAGAGCTGAAAACAAAACACATCGTTTGCCTCCTCCCCATGTTTGTCTCTCCACGTACAAAAAGTGTTTTTCACATCCCATCAGCCTCCTTGGAAGACCGTGATCTCGCAGCATTTGGTTCAACAAAAGCTGCACGTGGTTTGTTTTCATCCGTCTGACCGTGTGTGGTCAGCATATTGGTTTTCCATATTTCGTGTGGCCAAATGAAGGTAAACTGTTGGAGATTCAGTTATGATTTCGCCATTCAATTTCTTTGAGAGTTGGTCAATTGTAGATAGAACACACCCACTCCCTCCACTCACCCACTCACTACTCCACTCACCCACCAACTTCTCCACTCACTCACCCACTTCTCCACTCACCACCCACTCCACTCCTCCACTCACCCACTCCCTCCACTCACCACTCCACTTCTCCACTCACCCACCCACTTCTCCACTCAACCACCCACTTCTCCACTCACCCACCCACTCCACTCCTCCACTCACTCACCCACTCCCTCCACTCACCCACTCCACTTCTCCACTCACCCAGCCACTTAATCCACTCAACCACCCACTCCACTCACCCACTCACTACTCCACTCACCCACCCACTTCTCCACTCACCCACCCACTTCTCCACTCACCCACCACTTCTCCACTCACCCACCCACTTCTCCACTCACCCACCACTCCACTCCTCCACTCACTCACCCACTCCCTCCACTCACCCACTCCACTTCTCCACTCACCCAGCCACTTAATCCACTCAACCACCCACTCCACTCACCACCCACTACTCCACTCACTCCTCCACTCCACTCAATCACCCACTTCTCCACTCACCCACCCACTCCTCCACTCACCCACCCACTACTCCACTCACTCCTCCACTCCACTCATCCACCCACTTCCTCCACTCACCCACCCACCACTCCACTCAACCACCCACTACTCCACTCAACCACTCCCTGCCTCCACTCACCCACTTACTCCACTCACCCACCCACTCCTCCACTCACCCACCCACGTCCACCACTCACCCACCCACTGCCTCCACTCAACCACCCACTCCTCCACTCACCCACCCACTTCCACCACTGCCTTCACTCAAGTTTCAAGTTTAATTTATTATGTTTTGCCCTGTGAGCCATTCGGCTCTTGAATCGGGTGCAACCGCAACAAACAAAAAAACAAAAACATGAACAAGAAAACATCTTAAAGTGACTATGTGCAAACAGAAAATCCAAGAAAAGACAGCAAAATATTGCAGAAAAGCACCGTACACCAACACTGTGCAAAAATCCCAGTGGGATGCAAGTCAAACAACAACAACCACAAGACAACTGAGATTAAGGCCATCAGTCTAACTCTGTACTACAACAAACAAACATGGCCAAACCGAAAAACATTTCTAAAATCACTTACTCCACTCATCCATCCACTTCCTCCACTCACCCACACACTACTCCACTCACCACCCACTCCTTCACTCAACCACCTACTAATCCACTCACCCATCCACTCCTTCACTCACCACTAACTCAACAATCCATTCACTAACTCGCCCACTCATCCACTTACCAACCTACTCACACGCCCACCAACTCCCCACTCACCAACCACTCACCAAGTTACCTACTTACCCATCCACGTCTTCACCTGTATGTGTAGCAGTGCGAGGTTCTATGGCCGTGGTGTTCGTAGCCGCAAGAGCCCACAGGAGGAAT
Organism: Lethenteron camtschaticum; assembly: GCA_018977245.1. Classification (NCBI taxonomy): domain Eukaryota; kingdom Metazoa; phylum Chordata; class Hyperoartia; order Petromyzontiformes; family Petromyzontidae; genus Lethenteron; species Lethenteron camtschaticum. The sequence continues at coordinate 4,088,664 of MU249593.1, read as the reverse complement.
CTCCTCCACTCGTGCACCTGGTGTCCTCGCTGATGAGCTGTGTGTAGTGGAAGCCGGTAGTGTGGTGGTGGTGGTGGAGGGCTCGCTGATGAGATGTGTGTATTGGAAGCTGGCAGTTCGGTGGTGGCGATGGGCTCGCTGATGAGATGTGTGTAGTGGAAGCCGGTAGTGTGGTGGTGGTGGAGGCTCGCTGATGAAATGTGTGTATTGGAAGCTGGCAGTTCGGTGATGGCGATGGGTTCCTGATGAGCTGTGTGGAGTGGAAGCCAGCAGTGCGGTAGTGGGGTGGGCTTGCTGATGAGCTGTGTGTGGTGGTAGCCGGTAGTGTGGTGGTGGCTATGAGCTCGCTGATGAGCTGTATGTAGTGGCAGCCGGTAGTGCGGTGGTGGCAGGATCGCTGATGAGTTGTATATAGTGGCAGCCGGTAGTGCGGTGGTAGCGGTGGGCTCGCTGATCAGCTGTGTGTCGTCGAACATATACGCATGTATATGTATTACGTTGTGCATTTTGGGGCTTTTGATCTTTGCAACAGTTTTTATTATATTTTTAGTATGTTTTGTATTGAAGTATACGCACACAAATCCGGTATAACGCGCCGGGGATTTCTAAGGAGAGGGTGGGAGACGTACAAACCGCACGAGGGGGAGACGAAGGGAGCTGTCCAGCACTTGCAGTAAGTCTCGGAATGGGGAGAACAACATTTTCATTTTCGGTACCCCCCCCCCACCTAGAGGGAGGGTATGGCTTTGTTCTTTCTGGGGGGGGGGGGTGAAATAGTAACCAACATTCTAGAGGTAGATCGGGTATCGAGAGGGGGTGACATGTGGACACACGCTATAAATATAACATATATGCGGCTTTGATAAGATGGGGTTAAATCTCTCCTCCATTCCCTGGCCCATCAACTCTCTGTGGGCGAAAGGATGATCTTCGCAACTGTTTAACGAGAGTGATGATGATGGTGTTAAGAAGCACACTCAGTACAATCTGTATCCAAGTGGTGTACCTCTGTGCACAAACACTCCCGAGTGTTCCTGCCTCCTCCGTGACCAACCCTGCACGGATTATAATTTTTATGATTTTCATTCTGCTCGTTCACCCAGTAAAGCCTCACTTGAGTCTCGGACTCGTGTTCAGGAGGGTCCTGTCGGGTTTATCACAGTATCAGTGGCAATGTTGCTGCTGCTGCTTCTGATGTGGAATCCCAGTTGAGAGATTTGCAGGGAATTTTAGGTCACCATGTGGGGATGTGATTTGGCCGATAGCAATTCCACTGGCGCTGCTTGCCACGAAGTAGCGGTGATGTCACCACGGCGCACTGTGCCAGGCTAAGTGCACTTTGAGGCCATGTGAATTGTCGAAGGCTCGCTGACAGGTCACGGGACAGATAAATATGCCATGGGTTGACTGAGATAAGTGGCAGATGCACGAACTGTGCTCCCTATTTGTTGTTGTGAGCGTTGCTCCTCCGCCCTCCGCTGTTGTTTGGAGGGCGACTGCCTCCCAACTGCCCAGTAGCGGCCTTCCCGACTCTCCTCCACAGAGGTTGATCTTGACACCGCTGGTACCGGTCATTGGCAAATCCACTCAGCTGCACATCCTCCTGCACCGCATCATTCCACCTCTACTCCGGCCCGTGACGTGCCCGTTTAGCCCCTTTATCTGGCCGAACAAAAGCTGCTTGGGCATGGAGTGGCTGGACATGCGGGCTACGTGATCCAGCCAACGCAGCCTCACCTGCCGGAGGTGCTCACCGATTATAGGACTTTGTCCACTCACACGCTCACTCTGCAAAACAGGGGGGGGGGTGGGGGNCACAAACTCCACACAGAAATGTGCCCGAGTCGAGAATCGAGCCCATGTGCCAGCAGGGGGCGCCCGTGTCCTCCTGGCGCGACGTGGCTAAGGGATCGATTTGTCAAGATCAGCGAGTTCCTTGTGACTGATTGACCATGTACGTGACATGCACATACAGGAGACACGCATGAGCGCGCGTGCGCTCACGTGAGTACATACCTGGGCGCACGTGACAAATATGTGCGCACGTGCAGATTCTCTCCCTCTCGCTCGCCTCGATCGCGTCTCTCTCTCCAATCTCTCCTGTCGCTCTCCCCTCTCTCTCCTATCTCTCTCTCATCTCTCTCCCTACCCTCTCCCCTCCCTCTCCCCTCTCACTCCCTCGCTCCCTAATCCCGGGGATTGCACGCGAGGGGAGACAGCGGAGGCAGCAGTCACACCCCACTGATCCGCGTCTCTCTTACAGGACAAAGACAAAGATCCCCCGTGTAGCCTCTTACAGGCTGTGTGGCAAGTGCTTTAGAGATCACCTATGAAGGCCGGGTGGGTACCACGCCCGACTGCCTTTGTCTCCCCAGTGGCGACGTTTACACAGCGCACCAGGTACTCGTTTAAGCTAAGTCGATCTAGGGGAGGCCCATATAACCGTCTCCCTCACACACAGAGACACGCACAGAAAAACAGACAAAAACAAGGACAAAGACCCCCGTGTAGCCCGAACAGACTGTTGGAGCAAGTGGTGTTGGCAAGCACCTTTGAAGGCCGGCACGGCACAAGAGGGGTGGCTGGTACGCACCACGGCCGGCCGCCTTTGTCTTACCAGTGGCGATGTTTACACATCACACCAGGGAGTCGATCTCGGGGGAGTTCGTCACCGGTTAATTTTGGGGCTTAACGAGCGTATACTCAGCATACCTGGCAATGCGATGTTGAATAATCCGTTCCAGGAGAGTGATTCCCAGGTAGTTGTTGCAAAGAGTTCGGTCCCTTTTCTTATCTCTCTCATAAAGGGGACCACCATGGCATCCTTCCAATTCTGCGCAACCCGGCTTGGTGGACCAGACGGCTGTGTTGATGTCACATATGGCAGCCTGCACACAAACGCAACCCTAGACGTTCGCTCGGGATGTTATCTCGACCCGGCGCTGTGCCTGGTCTCAGGTGCCGGATTCCTCTTTGTTCTTTCTCATGAGATGGCACCTCAGCCAGCCACTCACAATGGGTGGCTACTTCATATCTTTTTAATTCTAGATTTGAAGCTTTCGTGACTGCAAGGATTCATACTCTTAGTTTTTTCGGTAAAGTCACGTAGGTAAAACATTAAATTAAAATTAATAAAATAATACAATTCACGACGTTTCGGAGGCAACACAAGTCTCCGTCATCAGGTGGGACCGTCACATCCAGATTTGCTGTATCAAGTGAGGCAGGGATTCCAAGATGCAAGTTCTTAAATACAAGTAAATTTTTTATTAATTTTTATTACATTTTTTTTTTACCTACGTGACTTTACCGAAAAAACGAAGAGTATACTTCATACCTAGCAGGGTCAGCCTCATATTGCCCCAATGATGCGATCTAAACTGAGGCAGTTTTCATCCCATTAGCAAACCATAACCACCACTCATCCTTTCAGCGCTGCACAGCTTTCCAAACCTCTGAGCGAAGGCTGCGGCAAGCCTCTTCATTCTCCATTGTGGGATGTTGTAGACAGTGGTCGTGGGCCTGTCGTTTTGTCTCAGCTAGCCGGAACACTTCTTGTCAGCCAGGTTCTCTGGGGAGTCTGGAACGCATACCCAATGCAGCCATAGCAGCTGCATGAGCCACAGTCCTGAACTTTACCCATTGCCCTCGGCTTCACGAGGAGGGGGGGGGGAGTGATGCCAACACCAGCTGCAAGCGATGATCAAATTCTCGCTTGCAACCTTCATCAGCGATCCGAGACCAGACTATTTCTGGTTTGAATGGGGTCCGAGGTGGACGCCCACCCCACGATGGAATGCAGGCACATCTTACAGACGACTAGCCGATGGTCAGTGGGCAAATGAGTTCTGGTGTCACTTTGTAGTCCGTATGTTCTTCTTGCCCGGCGTACACCCAAGATGTTATGCGGATGTCGGAACAGCGTGTTGGGATTACAACCCATGGGCTGCACAGAAGTCTATCGGCCTCCTTCCATTGTTATTAAGCTGATCTGGCCAACGCCTTCCAATCATTCCGGCCCAAGTGCCTGCGTCATGACCTACTCGGGCATTAAAGTCACCCAACAAGATGACTTTATCCTGAGGGGCCACTTTAGCCAGCACCTGGGACACGGCATCCGACTCGCCCCTGACCCTCCACTGATCTTCATCCTCGGTGGGGCATAAGCCACCACCACCACTCACAGCATCTAAAACCTTATCACGACATCACTCACATACACACTATGAACCTTTTTTTTAACCAGGTAAGGCCCAATGAGCTCTTTTTTTAGAAATGATAGCTCAGCATACCTGGCAATGCTTAACACGTGGAAATGTCTAACAGCCAAATACTCTAAAACCCGGAAGATCCGGTGAGAACATGCACACTCCAAATATACAGGCATTATGGTCGGAATCGAACCCACGACCTCCTATATACCAGGCGAGGTTGTTAACATCTCTCTACCGCGGCGCACACTCATACACACCACGCACTAACACACACTATCTACTCACTGTGTATGGATGCTGTGTGTGTCACGTTTGTGTGAGTGTGTATGTGCGAGTACTGTATATGTGTGAATGTGTCTGTCAGCGCGCTGTGCTACGAACCCGGCGACTCGAGTTCGATTCCCGCTTACGGTCAACACCGGTGACGATTATCTGAATCGATCCTGGGCCTCCCCTAGGTGGACTCAGCCTCAAATGAGCCACTGGTGAGACAAAGGCGGCCGGCTGTGCTACTCGCCAGAAATCTCCTCGTGTGCCTTGCCAGCCTTCAACGGTGCTTGCTAACAGCACTTGTCCAACAGTCTGTTCAGGCTATATGGGGGATTTTTGTCTTTGGTGCCATCCATAAATGACGTCACACGATTTTGGACGATTTTTGACCCCCGCCCCCTCGTCACACGGCGTCACAAAAAGTCAGACCCCCCCTCAAATATGACGTCACAAAGATCTGCCCCCCCCCCCAAAAGAAACATGCTTCAAATCACTTTAAAATATTGTCATTGTAGTGCGTATTTAATGTGGCGCTGCACTCTGATGTTGTAGGAGAAAACATTTATTAAAAAGTCTATTTAATTAAGTAGAACGTGTTGTCTATATTATTAAAAAAGTTGCGCATTTTTATGTGACGTCACATTTCTCACCCCCCCCCCCTCGTCACACATCGTCAAAAATGTCTGACCCCCCCCCCCCCCCCAGGTGCGTGACGTAATTTATGGACGGCCCCTTTGTTTTGTCTGTGTGTGAGTGTGTCTGTGTGCGTGTCTGTGTGTGTTAGAGTGCTGTCTATGTGTGAGTGTGTGTGAGATTGTGTGTGGGGAGCGGTAGTGTAGCGGTTAGCGCTACGCTGCGCTATGAACCCGGCTACCCGATTTCGATTCCCGCTCACGGCCAACACCGGTGACGATTATCTGAACCGGTCCTGGGCCTCCCCTAGGTCGACTCAGCCTCAAATGAGTACCTGGTGCGGTGTGCAGACATCGCTACTGTGTGCCGTGGCGGCCTTCATAGGTGCCCGCTAAAAGTCTGTTAAGGCCAAACTGGGATCTTTTTTTTTGCGAGTATGTGTGTTAGGTGTACGTGTGCGTGTGACAGTGGTGAGTGTGTGAGTGTTGTGAGAGTGTGAGTGTGTTCATGAGCCAGCCTTTGTCTCCCCTCGCACTATTGATGTCACTCGCTAACGTCCCTTCCTCTCTGTGTGGCTCTTGATTTGCTCATTGTCGGAGAGAGAGAGACCCGGAATGTGTGGTAGGCTCACGCACAGACGCACGCACGCGTGTGTGTGTCTGTACGTGTGTGTGTATGTCTTTGTCTGTACGTGTGTGTGGGGGGGGAGCCGTGGCGCAGCAGTTCGTGCCGCACTACGCTACTAACCCGTCGACCCGAGTTTAATTCCCGCTTGCGGGACCAATAACAGTGGGAGCGAATATCTAAAACGGTTTTGAGTCTCCCCTCGGTCGATTCGGCCTCAAATGAGTACCTGGTGTGGTGTGTATAAAACATCAGCACTGAGGAGACAAAGGTGGCCGGGGCGTGGTTGCTGAATTACGCCACTCCCTGATAGGCCCCGACGTTCCGGCCTTCATAGGTACTCGCTAGCAGCACTTGCCGCAACAGTCTTTTCAGGCTATACGGGGATCTTTGTATTTCAACCTGTCTGTGCACGTGTAGTGAGTCCAACTGAGTCGCCCTGCTCCACGGACAGCGTCTTCCTCAGTGGCTGTGGGCGGAATCAACTCCTCGTCGTCTTCGTTGTCCGACACACGTACACGAACTCTGCGACGCGTAGACATGACTCGTCTAACGCTAGCTACAGTCTAGCAAGTTGGTCACTTCTGACACCAGTTGCTGTGAGTCCAACTGAGTCACAGACGTTATCTTGGGAGCAACACTATTTATTACGCAACTTTAACACAACACAATCTACACTCGGGTCTCGAATGCCCATCTAGCCACGCTACGGCAGAACTAGACACGGTTCGCTATCCTGGCCCGGACCACAAGCTGGGTCCCGGAGCACGTGGCTAGAGGCTTCTTCTCCCCGACGTTGGTCTTTTTCACACCAGCACACGAAGAACCCGAGCTAATCATGGGGCCCCGTTACATCCCCTGGGATGGGGCTGGCTCCGCCCTTTGTCCCGCCCACCTTCCAGATATCTCGAGCTCTTTCTCGAAGGCTCCCAAGAGCTCTTTTAGACCACGTAACCGCCCAGCGACCAATCGCACAGAGAAACACAGGCACCTTTGAGCCGCTCGTTGGCCAGCTGCCTAACCTGAGAGTTAATACTCGCAGCTTCCTGCGCCACACAAAATTTTCCGATCGTGAACCAAATCGAGTCAGAAATTTTGGACACCTTCGGGGCGGGCGCAGCCTGTAATTGGACATCTATGGGAGGATCATGCTCTCTCCCATACATCAAAAAGAAGGGAGAGTAGCCGGTGGACGTGTGAAGGGTCATCCTATAAGCGGCCAGAACCACAGGAATATGCAAATCCCAATCGACCTGTGACTCGCTGACCAAGTGACTCAACATGGAGGTCAGAGTCCGGTGTAGGCGTTCGACCATGCCATCCGTTTGCGGGTGGTATGGCGACGTGCGTACCTTTTTGTCCCCAGCAGAGCGCAAACCTCACGCAGCAGCTTGGAAGAAACATTTTTGCCCTGATCCGTCAAGAGGTGCTTAGGGGCACCCTTATCCAGAACATAGCCATTAAGGAACGCCTCGGTAATAGCCACAGCCGATTGATTAGGGAGCGGCCAAGACATAGGCCAACGTAAGAAATACTCAATGCCCACGAGTAAGTATGTGTTTCCTGTGACACCTGGATGGATTGCAGCGGAGGACAACAGGATCTCGCCGGCGGCTTCCACGCGGGCACATTGCATGCAGCCTTTCAGTAAATCCTCGACGTCAGAGGCCATGGCTGGCCAATAAGAATCCAATTTAAGAACGGCCAGCATCTTCTTTCCTCCGAGGTGCAACAGCCGTTTATGCACAGCCTACACAACCTCGCCACGCAGGGCGGTAGGGACAACAATAGCATAACGGTGCAATCCTCCATCCCAGTACATGAGCAACCCTCCTGCAGCACAAACAAGTTAACACCCCATGGAGCCGTACCATCGGCGGTCTCCCTAACACCCTGGCGCAACTTAAGGAGGGACGTGTCCTCTGCTTGCCGGTGTTCCCATATCTCATAGTCCAGCCCCGAAGTTGCATCCCGTGCAACAAGGATGTCGCCCCCCCCCCCCCCCCATCGCGTCCGCGGCAGACGCAACAAGATGGGAGGGGGAGGTCGAGCCGGTCGGTCGACAACGACCCGAACCAGAAAAACAAGCGCACTCTACGGGTACTGGCAATCGCGATAGGGCATTGGCGTTTGTATGGCGAGAACCCTGACAATATGTGACATTGAATGAAAATCCTGCAGGATTTCGAGCCAGCGTGACAATTGACCGGAGGGCTGGTCCACACGCAGTGCGTATTGGAGCGCCGCGTGATCGGAGCGCACCTAGAAGTGTCGCCCGTAGAATTATGGCCGATATTGTTGCTCCTCATCTGCGTGGGCCTCGGGCTCCGCGAAAGACACGGAGCATGCCACTAACACCCTGTCACGTTGCAGGTTCTGCTGCGCCTGAATGCACCTGGCGATCTTGAGCGAAGACACCTCCCATCCTTGGCGGGAAGCACAGTATGGAGATCCTTGGCGAGTCCCAACATCTTCTCGAGGACCAAGGCGTCAAGGCCATCGTGATCCATTTTCGGGAACGCGGCCTTCGCCAGCGCCAAGAGTGCACTTCTCTAGGTGATAGCCGACTCACCCTCCCCTTTCCACTTCACAGCGAACTTCTGACAGGTGTTCAGCGGAGGCTCGAAATAGCGGCCATCTGATCAAACGCCTGCATGAGGGTGGACCTCTCGGACAGCGGGATGGTGAGGAACGCCGCCAAAACATCATCGTCGAGGGCGGCGGGCAGTGCCTTCAGCGCGTCCACCTCCGACCATCCCGCCAAGTCGGCATTTGTGAGAAATCGCCGCTTAAATGCCACCCAATCGCCGCTGGCAGCAACAAATTACTTAATGAAGGGTAGCCGACGGCGGAGCGACTGGACGTTGATCGACGAGGACATCCCGCTTCAAGCTTGGGGGGCTCAGTGCTCCTCGCCGGCGGCAAAATGGCGCCCACAAGTGCGAGCAGCGGCTAAGTCACCATCTCCTTTGCCGTCCAGGGTAGGGACCGCATCTCGACGAGGATGGAGGATGCCGCTTGGAGGAGGTCAGTGAGACGGTCGCGCGCAATCCTGACAAGCTCCTCCAATAAAGGCGAGGCGCTCCGCACCCCGACTGCGCCCTGCTCCACGGGCAGCGTCTTCACTCCTTCCTCGGTGGCTGTGGGCAGAATCAACTCCTCGTCGTCTTCGTTGTCCAACACACGTACACGAACTCTGTGATTTGTAGACATGACTCGTCTACCGCTAGCTACAGTCTAGCAAGTTGGCCACTTCTGACACCAGTTGTAGTGAGTCCAACTGAGTCGCAGACATTATCTTGGAGCAACACTATTTATCCTACTTTGACACAACATCGCACAATCAACACTCGGGTCTCGAATGCCCATCTAAACACGCTATGGCAGAACTAGACACGGTTCGCTATCCTAGCCCGGACCACAAGCTGGATCCCGGACCGCGTGGCTAGAGGCTTCTTCTCCCCGACGTTGGTCTTTTTCACACCAGCAAAGAAGAACCCGAGCTCCTCACGGGGCCCATTACATCCCCTGGGCTGGGGCTGGCACCGCCTTTGCCCCGCCCACTTTCCAGACCTCTCGAGCTCTTTCTCGAAGGCTCCTGAGAGCTCTTTTAGACCACGTGACCGCCCAGCGGCTCCTGTCCAATATCATCCGGTCACGTGTCAGCAGGTCAAACAGCGTATCATGCCCCAACGTAACCCTGGCTGGCTGACGCTCCCTCGCTCCCTCACCGGGAGCCCGCACCGCCCACTGCTCGCGGTGCCTCCGCGCTGACCAGCGCTCACCCAAGCCCGCTAGGGCTGGTACTACACCCGTAAGCGGGCTACCATATAGTCAGCACATTATCCACCGTGGCTTCGTAAGCCGGCACCACACAGTGACAATCACAGTCACTACACATTTATATGCGTGTACCCTTTTTGCGTGCATGTGCGTTCATGCCGCACGCATGTACCTATGTACCTGTGTGTGTACTGTGTGTGTACCCGGCGACCCGGGTTGAATTCCCGCTAACGGCCACATCAGTGACGATTATCTCCGATCCTGGCCTTCTTAGGTCCCAGCCTAAATGGTAGGGTCGGCATGTCATCGCACTCGGGAGACAAACGGCCAGGCTGGTGCTCGCCATCACACTCGTGCGCCGTGCCGGCCTTCATAAGTGCTCGCTAACAGGCTAACGAGGGATTTTGTCTTTATACATGTGTATGTTTGTACCTGTGTGTACTGCTGCNTGTGTGCTGCTGCGCGTGTGTACNTGCCAGTGTGTGTGCCTCCTGTTGTGTTCCTGCTGTGTCTGTACCTGCGAGTGTGTTCTGCTGCNTGTGTGTGTACCTGCGTGTGTGGGGAGCGGTAGTGTAGCGGTTAGCGCGCTGCGCTATGAACCTGGCGACCCGCGTTCGATTCCCGCTCACGGCTAACACCAGTGACGATTATCTGAACCGTCCTGGGCCTCCCTAGGTCGACTCAGCCTTAAATGAGTACCTGGGCGGTGTGTAAACATCGCCACTGGGGGACAAAGGCGGTCGGGCGTGGCGCTGGCACCCACCCCCTCGTGTACCGTTCCGGCCTTCATAGGTGCTCGCTAACAGCACTTGCCCCTACAGTCTGTAGGCTATACGGGGGATCTTTGTCTTTGTATCTGCGTGCATGTGTGTCTGCGTGTGTGTGTTCCTGCGTGTGTCTGTACCTGCGAGAGTGTGTCTGCGTGCACGTGTGTGTTCCTGCGTGTGTGTGTGTGCCAAAGAGCCTTACCCCCCCCCCCACTTAACACCCCCCCCACCACCCATTCGCGAGGGCGGGGGCCGCACTAATAGCGGAGGGGGCGCGCTAATTATTGGGCCGGGAGCGAGAACAGCAGCAAGAGCGGAGTCGCCATGAGCAGAGGCGGCAGAGGCGGGGCGCAGTTATGCGAAGAGCCCCCGGGGGGGGGCACGGGGAGGACTAGTGGTGGTGGTGGTGGGGAGGTACCCCTCACCCTCCTCATCATCATCCACCTCATCCTCAATCCTCCTCGTTCACCCAGACACCCCCCCCCCACCTCCCCCGGGGAGTGTCCGTGGTGAACCGTCCATTAGCCTCCTCCCCTCCTTCTCCCTCCCTCCTCGCCACTCCGCTCCTCTCCCCCCGTCTCTTGCGATGAGACGTCTCGTGGTAATTGGCCGAGCTATGGGGTGCCGTGTGATGACGCCTCGGCTGCCGGGATCGCAGCAATGATACAACGAGTGGTTCTGCTGCTGCGACTTGCATCCCACTGGGATTTTTTCGCACGCAGCGTTGGTGTACGGTGCCTTGTTTCTGGAAGATTTTTTGCTGTTTTTTTCTCCTGGATCTTTCTGTTTTTGCGCGTAGTCACTTTAAGATGTTTTCTTGTTCGTGTTTTTTTGTTTTTCGTTTGTCGCGGTTGCACCAGATTCAAGAGCCGAATGGCTCACAGGGCCATACCAAATATAAATGAAACTGAAAAACTGAATGTGTGGTGAGGGTGCGCGCGAGAGAGGGCGTGCGCTGTTGTGCGTGATGGAGTGGTATGATTATGATGATGTGTGATGGTACGATGCTGTGCGGTGATGTATTATGGTGTGGTATTATGCTCTTGGGTGATCCGTGATGTGATGCTTTGTTATGGTGTGGTATGATGCTGACTTGCCTGTATCGGGGGGGGGGGCAGTGAGGGGTTGGGGGATGGTTTAGAGGTTTTAGCCCCAGGGGACTGCTCCCGACCGCCTTTGTTTCCCCACCACCAACTCATTCATAATTGAGTCGGTCTCCATGAATAATGAATGGCCCCTTCACCGCGCACAGAAACTCGCAAAACTGAACTCCATTATTCATACGCAGGTGCGGCCCGTGGACTGCATGGACTGTCGCGACTGCCGAGACTGTCGGGATCGTAGCGAGGATGCAGCGAGTGGCCCTCTCCCGCTGCGCAGATGTCTCCTCGTGGTGAGGGTGCGTGTGGGAGAGGGCGAGCGCGTTGTTGTGCGTGAGCGGATTGGGGTGTGACAAGGGGTGGGTGCAGACGTGGCGACGGTAAGGTGGGAGTGAGTGAGTTGATGGTGGTGGTGTGAATAGCGGTAGGGTAGCGTTAGCGCGCTAACCTACGACCCCAGTTCGATTCCCGCTCACGGCCAACACCTGTGACGATTATCTGAACCGGTCCTGGCCTCGCTAGGTAGACTCAGCCTTAATGAGTAGTTAGTGCGGTGTGTAAACTCGCTAATTGGGATAACAAAGGCGGCCTGGCGTGGTGTTCGCTATCCGCTTCCTCCTGTGCAGTGCCGGCCTTCGTAGGTGCTCGCTACAGCACTTGCCCCAACAGTCCGCTAAGGCTATACGGGGAATGTTTGTCTTTTAGGTGGTGTTGGCAGCGGTAGTGTAGTGGTTGGCGCGCTGCGCTACGAACCCGGCGACCCGCGTTCGATTATCGCTCACGGCCAACACCTGTGACGATTATCTGAACGGTCCTGGCCTCCCTAGTCGACTCAGCCACCCATCCATCGCGTGCCGTGCGGGCCTTCATCGGTGTGCTCTGAACAGCACGTGCCCAACAGTCTGTGAAGGCTATACGGGGAATTTTAGTGGTGTAGGCAGTGTGGGCGCGGTGGGGATGAAGTATGAGTGATATGTGTATTGAATGGGTGAAGTATGGGTGAGTGTATGGTGGTGAGAGTGCTATGTTTGTGGTGTGTGGTGAGGTTGTGGTGAGGTTGTGATAGAGCCTCACGCTCTCCACAGTCGGGCCCTAATCCAGCAGTGGACCCACGCGGGGAATTGTACACGCACTCGACACTGCGCTGTTGTTGTTGTGTCGGTTCTATTTCGTTTCTCACCGTTCCGAGGCAGCTGCCACTGGTGGTGAGCAGCGCTGAACTTGCGATCCAGAGGCCGCGATTCGGCTCCATCTCCGGCGCGGTAGCTGAAGCGATGGGATGGAGGGGGGGTCAAGTCCTCCTCCCCACCCTAACCCCACCACAGTGAAGTTAGGATCGAAGGGTGCGTCGTGTGTGGTGGTGGCGGTGGTGGTGGCGGTGGTGGTGGAGGTGGTGGTGGTGGGGTAAAGTGTGGGCGACTCTCCGCCTTCCTCTTTCACGACGTGCTGGCCACCGTGGACGAGTAGCCCGAATACCATCGCCCTGTAACGGCGTCTAGTGGAGGCCCTTTCCGCCAGCAGTGGCACGTGCGAGACATTGCAGGGCTGCGCCCTCAACCTTGCGACTGAGAAACGAGAAAATGCGCGTGCCACGCGGTGACTTACGCCGCCGTGCCGTCTGTCCGTTCGCGCGTTCCAATCAAGCACATTCATTGACTTACAATTATATTCGTTACTAATCATTTCGGTTTACGGGTTGACGCGTAACAGCCATAGTCAACGGTAGTGGTCACGTAATAGTCAGCGGTGTGCGGGGGGGGGGGGTATAATGGCCACGGAGGTGCCGTGAGCCCAGCCCAAACCAAACACCCACGGACGCCTCTGTCAGCAGGAGCCTGACCCCTGAACTCGCGCGGTTCTCCGCTGTAAACACCCGCGCGCGCGCACACGCACAGGCACGCGCGCGCACGCGCACACACAAAGGTCCCCCGTGTAGCCCACGCGGCCTGTCGCGGCAAGTGCTTTTGCTGTTCGCGAGTAGCAGCACCCACGTATGTCCCGGCGCCTTTGTCTAATGGGTTTTTTTTTTTCGGCTAGCCATCGAACAAAGTGGTCACTGCTGCATCGTCGCAAGTAGAACGCCTTCCTTTCGATATTTTTAAGCCACTGGAGTTTTGCACTTTTAAATCATCCTGATTTTTAAACTAATTTTCGTAGAACTACTTTTTGTGTTGAGTTTGTGTCCTTCCCTGCACCTCCGATTAGCGGCGCGAAATAAGTGCAACATGCCTACATACATGATACTCCACACACCGATTAGAATTAGGAGGTTCCAGTACCACTTTTGTTATTGGTCGTGAGCGGTTGCCGCGTTCGTGATACACACAAATACAAATATCACCCGTATAGCATCAAGAAACTTTTGGGGCAAGTGCTGTTCACGAGCAGCTATGAAGGCCGGCACGATACACGAGGGATTGTGCGGCCAACACCACCCGGCCGCCTTTGTCTCCCTAGTGGCGATGTTCACACATCTCACCAGGTACTCATTTGAGGCTGAGTTGACCTAGGCGAGGCCATGACTGGTTCAGAAAATCGTCGCTGATTTTAGTGGCCGTGAGCGGGAATCAAACTCGGTTCGTAGCCGGGTTCGTAGCGCATATAAGCACTCGCATTCAGTGTTGGAAGGCTCCTCGTTCTCCGTCAGGTCGACTCAGCCTTAAATTACAACCTGCTTCGATGGGCGTGGTGCTGACTGCACTCTCTCTCCCGCACCTCCGATAAGCACCGTACGGTGCGAAAGAAGTTATTTGTATGTATATCTGACAGTCATCCATGTCGGTTAACCCACGTAATACTGAGATGAATACACACTTATGCACAAACATCAACAAATATGCCCCGATATAGCCTTTAACAGACTGTTGGGGCAAGTGCTGTTAGAGAGCCCTTATGAAGGCCGGCACGGCACACGAGAAGTAGGGTGGCCAGCATCACGCCCTGCCACTTTTGTCTCCCGAGTGGGCAAGTTTACACGTCGCACCAGGTATTCATTTGAGGCTGAGTAGACCTAGGGGATGCCCAGGACCGGTTCAGACAATCGTCACTGCTNTTGAGCGAGAGCGGGAATCGATCTCGGGTCGTCGGATTCGTAGCGCTAACCGCTACGCCACTGCCGCTCACCAGACACCAGACAAAGATAAATATCCCCTGTATAGCCTTAACAGACTGTAGGGGCAAGTGCTGTTAGCGAGCATCTATGAAGGCCGGAACGGTACACGAGGGGTGGGGGCCAGCACCACGCCCGACCGCCTTTGTCTCCCATGGCGATGTTTACACACCGCACCAGGTACTCATTTAAGGCTGAGTCGACCTAGGGGAGGCCCAGGACGGTCAGATAATCGTCACTGGTGTTAGCCGTGAGCGTGAATCGAACCCGGGTCGCCAGGTTCATAGCGCAGCGCGCTAACCGCTACACTACACATACACAGACTCACAACACACACAGCACACACGCACACAGACACACACACGCACAAGACACACACACGCACGCAGCGCGTGGCGCGCGCCGCGCGGGCAGGGCGGGGCCTGGCACGCGCCCGCCACGCGCCTCTCGCTCCACACCTGTGTGCAAGACAGACAAGACAAAGCTCCCCCGTGTAGCCTACAAAAATTCATACGAAGGGTCGACATGGCGCCCTAAAAGAGAGATGGTGTGCCCAAAGCAATGCCTGTCGTCTTTGTCTCCCCAGTGGTGATATCGGTTACAGACCGCACTGGTCCTGGGAGGAATCCCAGTTCAATGATTTCTCACTGTTGGCCGTGAGTAGGAATCAAACTCGGACCTCTGCAGGGTTCTTAGCGCAGCGCTAACCATGCGCCACCGCTCACCCCGCACACATACTCACGCACACACATGCATTATCATAACAAACACACACGCGGTCACACCCTAATGCTGAAGCACCCATCTTACAGGTGTCACACACTCCTTCTCTGCAGGGGTCCCCCCACTCCTCCGCCCCTTCATCCCTCCCCAAACCCCTCCCCCTCCTCCCCCCGCCCCCCCCCCCTGCGGAGGTCGCGCGCTTAAAACGCGCGCGCGCGGCACGTGCTGCTCAATGCACGCGCCTTCGTGCACGCGCATCAACATCAGCATCAACATCAGCAACATCATCAGCAGCATCAACATCAGCGGGGAAAATCAGAGATGTTAGTGCGTTAATGGNCGTGTTAGTGTGTTAATTAGCGTGACAGTGTGTTAATGAGATGTTAGTGTGTTAATGCAGATGTTAGTTTGTTAATGGGCGTGTTAGTGTGTTAATTATCGTGTCAGTGTGTTATGCAGATGTTAGTGTGTTAATGCAGATGCTAGTGGTTAATGGCGTGTTAGTGTGTTAATGGGCGTGTTAGTGTGTTAATTAGCNTGTCAGTGTGTTAATGCAGATGTTAGTGTGTTAATGCAGATGCTAGTGCGTTAATGGGCATGTTAGTGTGTTAATGGGCGTGTAGTGTGTTAATTAGCTGTCAGTGTGTTAATGCAGATGTTAGTGCGTTAATGGGCGTGTTAGTGTGTAATGGGCGTGTAGTGTGTTAATTAGCGTGTCAGTGTGTTAATGCAGATGTTAGTGCGTTAATGGGCGTGTTAGGGTGTTAATTAGCGTGTAGTGTGTTAATGAGATGTTAGTGCGTTAATGGGCGTGTTAGTGTGTTAATTAGCGTGTCAGTGTGTTAATGGCGTGTTAGTGTGTTACGTGTTAGNAGTGTGTTAATGGGTTTGTGTGTTCGTAGTGTGTGAAAGAGTCTGTGTTGTGAGCGAGTCGGTGAGCGCGCTGTGCTACGAACCCGGCCACTGGGTTGGATTCCCGCTCACGGCCAACACGGTGTTCATTATTATCCGACGGGTTCNGGGCCTCCCCTAGGTGACTGAGTCTCAAATCAGATCTTGTGTGGTGTGTAAACTTCTTCGCGCATGGGCTGGCTACTGGGGTAAACGGTGATGGCGGGTGCTGACTATCGTACAGTGTGTTAACNGCACTTGCCCAANAGTCTGTGAATGGGAGTCTTTGTCTGTGAGTGGGGGGGGGGGGTCGTTTGCCGCCAGGGGCGATTGCAGATGATAGTGCGTGGTTGGGGTGGTGGTGTGGTGGTGTGTGGGTGTGGTGGTGGGTGGTGGTGGTGGTGGGTGGTGGTGGTGGTGTGGTGGTGGGTGGTGTGGTGGGTGGTGNTGGTGTGTGGTGTGGTGTGGGGTGTGGTGGTGTGGTGGGGTGTGGTGGGGTGTGGGGGTGTGGTGGGTGTGGTGGGCGTGGTGGGGGTGGTGGTGTGGTGATGTGGTGGGGGTGGTGGAGGGGTGGTGGGGGTGGTGGTGGTGGTGGTGTGGTGGGGTGTGGTGGGGTGTAGTGGGGGTGTGGTGGGGTGTNTGGGGTGTGGTGGGGGTGTGGTTGTGGTGGGNATGGAGATGTGATGGTGTGGTGGGGGTGTGTGGGGGGTGGTGTGGTGGGGTGTGGTGGGGGGTGGAGGTGTGGGGTGTGGTGGGGGNTGGAGGTGTGGTGGGGTGGTGGGGTGGGTGGTGTGGGTGTGGTGGAGGTGTGGTGGGGGAGAGGTGGAGTGTGGTGGGGTGGAGGGGTGATGGAGGTGTGGTGGGTGTGGTGGAGGTGTGGTGGGGTGTGGTGGTGTGGTGGCGTGGTGAAGGTGTGGTGCGTGATGGGGTGTGNAGGGTGTGTGGTGGGGTGTGGTGTTTTGTTGGGTGTTGTGTGTATGTCTGTACGGGGTGTTGAGCTTCTTTCGCACCGTGCGTCGTCCACCGTGCTAATCGGAGGCGCGGTATAAGGACAATAAACTCAACACAATCACCGCTAACGAGGAGAGGGCTTCTGTGTCGGGGTCTAATCGGCTCCAGCGGATGGGGCAAGTGCTGTTAGCGAGCACCTATTAGCACGATTGGCTACGTACGGTGCAAAGAAGTTCAACATAGATATGAAGGCCGGCACGGCACACGATGGGATAGGTGGTCAGCACCACGCCCGGCCGCCTTTGTCTCTCCAGTGGGGACGTTTCACACACCGCACAAGGTACTCATTTGAGGCCGAGTCTACCTAAGTGAGGCCCAGGACCTGTTCATGTGAACGCCACTTGGTTTTGGCGGCCGTGAGCGGCAATCGAACTTGGGTCGTTGGTTTCGTAACGCGTTGCACTCACCACCACCTACCACCCCCCCCCCCATGACACCACCACCACAACCACTAACATCACCACACAACCACGAACACCACACCACCACACCATTATTAACACGACCGCTACAAACACCGCATCAACACCACCTCACAACAACAACCACCACCACCACCAACCACCACCGCCATCCCCACACCCGCCGTGTGCTGTGATGGTGTAACCACACAGAACGCGACCATCACAAAAATATACAAATTTATTTCGGTTTCTCATTCAAACATCGGGCATGGCAAGACGGCGAGCGGCGGCGCGCCTGCGCGAGGCGTGCGTGGAAAAGGGCCATTGCCCGAAACGTCGCCTCTTGCAGTTTTCCGAAGCTACAAGAAACCACGGGGGGTAAGCCGAGTGGGGCGGTCTCTGCCCCCTCGTCACACCCTCCGCCCTCGTCACACCCCTCAGCTCCGCCGCACGCGCGCGAAATTTCAAACCGAGCGACTCCACGAGACCCAGAGCTCAGCCCACTCCACAATAGCCCCGCCTACCCAGCACCAGCCCTCCCCCATAGCGATACGCCCATTGCGTACTGACCCTAACATAGCCCCCCCTACTTTATCCGAGCCCCCACCGCAACCCACGACCACCCACAAAGCCCCGGCCCAATACCGCCACTGAAGTGACGTGGCCGTCACCACGGCGCCTGTGCCAGGCCAGGTGCACTTGGCCTGGCACAGAGGAAACCACGTGAAGTGTCAAAGGCTCGCTACAGGAGGTCTCGGGACAGACCCAGAAGTTGCCATGGGTTGGCTGACCGAGATGAGATGCACCACCAGCTGCACCACCTGACCCACATAATGACACCCCACCCCCTCCCCCCTTATATACTTGTAGCCCCGCCCACTGTCAGCCTGGCCACGCCCTCTTTAATCAAGCTGGCCCCGCCCCTGACATTCGGCCCGCCCCCCTGGCGAGCGCGTCGCTCAGCGCCGCGATGTAGAGCAGCGCCACCTGCAGCGTCTCGTGCTTGGATAACTTCCGGCCGCACGAGCCCCCACCCCTGAGGGGGGGAGGGGTGACGAAGCCCCGCCCCCATTGGCTCCGCCCCCACCCGCGCGGGGACCACCCCCTCAGCAGCTCGAACGCCTCGTTGAGACCGCGCATGCGTCGTCGCTCGCGCGCGTTGGCCGCCGCGCGCCGCTCGGGCGCCCCGCCCCTCCGCCCCGCGGGGGCTGTGAGCCCCGCCCCTCGGAAGCACGCTCGCCCGAGGTCCTGATGATCCTCCACCTCCAGTCTCTCCTCCTCCACGGTGGGGCCCATTGTCTTCACCTCCACGGTGGGGCTCAGTGTTCCTCCTCCACGGTGGTGCCTCTTGTCTCCATCTCCACGGTGGGGCTCAGTGTCTCCTCCATGGTGGAGCCCAGTGTCTCCAACTCGACCACAGAGCCCAGTGGCCTCTCCATCACAGAACCCAATGTCTCCTCCTCCAAGGAGGAACTCGTGTCCTCTCCTCCACAGTGGGGCCATGGTCTCCGCCTCCATGGTGGGGACCATGGACTTCTCCGTGGTGGGCCCAATGTCTCCTCCTCCACCACAAAGCCCATTGTCTCCTCCTCCACCACAAGCCCAATGTCTCCTCCACCGTCGGGCCCATTGTCTCCTCTCTGGCGCTGCAAGGGAGGAGATCCACCTCTTCTCTTTCCCTGGCGTCCTCTGATTCCTGAACACGCGGAGAGGTTATCAAGATCATAATTAGTGAACGAATGGGGAACCAGCCAATTGGTGATCGGCTATTCAGTGGTCAAATTATGATTCGTGGTAGCTAATGCGCGCTCAGATGATAAGTATCCAGTTAATTAGTGCGCAGCTAATTGACGATCAAGATGATGTGTGTTGATATCAACAGTCATCTTCCCCGGTGCGTGGTTTCACGCCCTCGCCTAATAATGCTTGACATTTGCAAAGCGTAGGTAAAAAATAAAATTAAAAGTTAATAACTTGATGCAGTAATTTTAGCTGTGACGGTCCACCTGATGACGGAGACTTGTGTTGCCTCCGAAACGTCGTGATTTATTATTTTATTCCATTATTACTTTTATTAACTTAAAATTTATTTTTTTTTNACCTACGTGACTTTACCGAAAAAACCTAACAGTATGAATCCTTGCAGTCACGAAAGCTTCAAATCTAGAATTTGCAAAGCGCATTTCATCCTAGATCCAATACGCGCTATGAGGTTTGTGGTGACGGGGGTCAGACGAGAGGCGCGGGTCTAGGTGAGAGTTGTTGTGAAGGCTGAGGTGCCAGTTTAGTCGAGGTGAGGGGTGAGGCGAGACGCGTGGGTTGAGGTGAGATGAGAGGTGACCACCTCGACCCTTTTCGAGGCCCCCAGAGCCCTGAGATGCCTCGCCTACCTCGTCCCCGTGTCCCGCGCTCCCCGGAGACTCCTGGCTGGGTGAACCCAGCTCCCTCCTGTCTCCCACGTCTCCTCCTCTCCTCCTCGGGACCACGCTTCCTCCTCTCCTCCTCGGCACCAGCTGTCAACTCCTGGCTTGATCCAGGTCTCGTCGAGACCCTGCAACCAGAGCATTGGCCTTGCTAGCTCCATGGGCGATGATAAGGTGGTGGTGATACTGGGGGGGGATGATGATGATGATAGTGGTGATGATGATATTGATGGAGAGTATGTGTTGATGGTAACTATGATCCTGACGGTGTGGACGGTACTAAAACTACCGATAGTATTGATGGTGATGATTGTAGCGATGCTGCTG